>CAUYLG010031983.1:0-195499 GCA_963573385.1 Cacajao melanocephalus
CAGGGTTTTGACTTCTTCCTAGTTTAGGCTTGGGAGGGTGCAAGTGTCCAGGAATTTATCCATTTCTTCCAGGTTTACTGGTTTATGTGCATAGAGTTGTTTGTAGTAATCTCTGATGGTGGTTTGTATTTCTGTGGAATCGGTGCTGATACCGCTTTATCGTTTTTTATTGCATCTATTTGATTCTTCTCGCTTTTTAATTAATCTGGTTAGCGATCTATTTTGTTGATCTTTTCAAAAAAACAGCTCCTGGATGTATTTATTTCTTTGTAGCGTTTTTTTGTGTCTCTTGATTTTGTTTTTTTGACTACTAAAGTGTACTAAAATGGATACTATGTGAAGTAATTTTATATTGCTTTAAATATGTCCTGAATACTGTTTTTCAAAACAAAGCAGTTTTTAAACCATTTTTGCTGGAAGTAGCAAAAATTTTTTTGTGAAAAATCAGGCCTTGGCAATGAACTTGAGCAGCAGGATATAAATAACTCCCACAAGCCTAGCTTTCCAATAATGGAACACTAGGCATAAATGGGTTAACAGGTGATAACTGAGAGCTATAGAAAACTTGATTAACTTTTGACAGCAGCAGCCCATACCAGATGTTTTATGGTGAGGGTGTTTTACTCAGTTATTTGAACACTCACAGTATTCATCCCACCCATAGGGCACGGCTCTGTGCTAGGGGATCATGAATGAATTCACACTAGGTGCCTGTTCTTGCAGTATCACTGTGTAGTGAAGGAGACATGCATTCAGCTAGGTACAGGGAGAAACAGCAAGCCCAAGAGGCCAGCCTGTGGAAGCACCAGCTGCTTCATGATGTTAACACTTGACTCATTTGAGGAAAATGGTCGTTTTCCAACAAGGTCCTCTTCTTAGAGCTTTTTCTGATATGTTACTTTCAAATATTCTTCCCTATGAAGTCAAATTGTAGAAATACATTCTCAGTTGATGTGTTTCCCACATTACACATTTACTGCACTTCAGAACCTGCAAATGTGTGCTAAAGTATCCTTTGTATTTTTCCTTTATTTTTCCCTTGTGACGGAGTCTTGCTGTTGTCCAGGCTGGAATGCAGTGGCACAATCTGGGCTCCCTGCAATCTCCGCCTCCTAGGTTCAAACAATTCTCCTGCTTCAGCCTCCCGAGTAGCTGAGGTTACAGGTGTGCGCCACCATGCCCAGCTAATTTTTGGTATTTTTTAGTAGAGACGAGGTTTTACCATGTTGGCCAGGCTGGTCTTGAACTCCTGACCTCATGATCTGCCCGCCTTGGTCTCCCAGAGTGTTGAGATTACAGGCATGAGCCACCGCGCCAAGCTGTTTTTTTCTTTTTAAAGCATTAACTCATCTGGTTTCAGGACTAGATCTGCTCTAGAAAGAAAAAAAAAGAAATGAAAAAGAATTAAGTCAGCTGTTTGGTTTTCGTTACCAGATTTTACGTATCAGATTTAAGATAAAAATATATTTTTATTTTATGTTATGATGCAATTTAGTCTTTTCAGTTACCCTTCAAAACTTGAACTATATGTACTTAATTTTTTTTTTGTTACAAAGTCGTTTCCATACAGAAATGTCACAATTTAGTATTAATAGCCTTGTCACCTAATTTATAAATATATTTGTGATAATATAGCTAGTGCTTAAGAATATTTCCCCAAGGGCAAGTAAGCAAGAGTTTCTTGTTTTTTTTTGTTTTTTTTTTTTTTTTTAGGAGACAGAGTCTTGCGTTGCCAGGCGCCAGGCTGGAATGCAGTGGCGCGATCTCGGCTCCCTGCAATCTCCGCCTCCCGGGTTCAAGCAGTTCTCCTGCCTTAGCCTCCCGAGTAGCTGGGACTACAGGCGCGTGCCACCATGCCCGGCTAATTTTTGTATTTTTTTAATAGAGACGGGTTTCACCATGTTGGCCAAGATGGCAAAAGTTTCTTACGATCATCATTGTCATGAACTCTCAAACATAGTGATCTTGTAAAAACAGGGCCTGTTAATTTGTAATGTTTAACTTGGACAGTTGTCAAGTATGATTTTTATAAGTTAGTATGTTTCTTAAGCAGTTATCTACTTGATCTTTTTAATATTGGGGTTAAGGGAAACCTGCTTATAGCTTCCCCTATTCTTCATTCAAATGGTACGTAATAGAGCATGTCTAACAGTTGTGTGTCTTTGTCTTTTGTCTTTTTTTTTTTGAGGCAGAGTCTCGGGTCTCGTTATGTTGCCCAGGCTGGAGTGCAATGGCTTGATCTCACTGCGACCTCCACCCCACACACTCAAGCAGTTCTCCCACCTTCGCCTCCTGAGTAGCTGGGACTACAGGCATGTACCACCACACCTGGCAATTTTTTGTTTTTTTTTTGTAGAGATGGGGTTTCACCATGTTGCCCAGGCTGGTCTTGAACACCTAGGCTCAAGTGGTCTGCCTACCTCGGCCTCCTGAAGTGCTAGGATTACAGGTGTGAGCCAGCATGCCTGACAGTTGTGTGCATTTCTGAATAAACTTATTAGTACTTGAATAATTTATTAGTTTCTGTGTTTATTTAATGTAACATTTTGATCTAGGGTGGAAGAACATGAGAGGAAGGACAAGAGTTAACACATCAAATGAACGTAATGCTGTTGTATTTCAGAACTTAAAATCCACTAAAACTGTGTGTGTTCAGCTGGATACTGCTAGTTGTTCCAATGTTTGCTGTCTTACTTCATATAACTTAGCACACTGGTTCTCAAGTTGTAACTACCTATCAGAGTCACCTGGGGGAGCAGTTGAAAACCCGACTGGCTCCACCTCAGCCTAATTGAATTCGAGTCATGATGGCAGCAAGCCTGTGGTGCACTTTCTCCATAGTCCAGGTGATTCTTTACACAGCAAAGGTTCAGAGCCGCAGGCCTAACTGCAAGTAACTCACTTGGACAGATTTAGTCCCTGTAGCTGATTTTGGCATGGTTGCTTCCACAGGCTTTCCCTGTTGGTACTAGATGCTCATAGAGTAGTTGAGTTTGTGATTCTGGAAGTGAATGTGGAAAAAAGGAATGTGTTACAGGTGTTTTGAGATCATAAAATGGATCCAAATTTTCATATTTGTATTTTTTGTTAAAACTTAGGAGAAAAATAGTTGCTGTAAAGGAGGAAAAATGTTCTTAGTTGAATTTTAAGGTTTGGTATTTGACATTTCTAAGTATTTTGGGAATTGGTCCAGGGATAGTCATGCCATATTTAGCAAATAAAAAGACAGGTCACCTAGTTAAATTTGAATTACGAATAAATCACAATTGCTTTAAAAAATGTAATTATGTCCTATGCAATATTTTGGACGTACTTATCCTAAAAATACATTATTTGATATTTACTGAACCGTATATTACCACGGTGCCTTCTGTCTTGATATCCCGTCCTTAACATAGCTCCCTTGGCTGGGCTCACTTTTTTGCCTTCTCCTTTCTTCCTCCTTTCTCCCCGTCTCCCTCCACCTCTTTTTTTTTTTTTTTTTTAATTTGCCAAGAATCAGTGGTACTGGCGTGTTATATTGGTAACATGTGATTACGTCTTTTCTCATATTTAGGATAGGCAATACGAAAGAAGATATCCTACATTGAAATTCTTTAACATTTAATTTTATAATTTAGTAGAAGAATGTGCATGAGAACATTAATTGCCTCATATAATTTGATAATGTTTGTAATCTACAGAAAATATAGGTTCTAATGAACAGAGATTGAATCGAAATAAGATATTAGAGATTAGAATTAGGCAGACCTCATCTTCCCCTTGCCTGACCAAAAGCAAGTTACTCCCTCAATAAAGCTAAGTTTCCTTGGGGATGATAAATTCATGGGGACCCCACGATTCTGTGGGATAATGCAATTAAATTTGCAAATATGTCTGAAAGCAGGACCTTTGTTAACTGTTGGGGTGTCTATGAAAGGGCCAATTTCAGCATGGTAACTATTAAATCTGGATTTATTTAAAGTATCAATTGGTCATAAAAATGGAAAGAATAGACGTGATTGTCTTCATACGAAAAGATTGCACTTCTTTCTGTTACTGTTAGAAGAGTGTGTGCTCTGTAGGAACTACCTGAATTTATCCCATACAAGTACAGTACATGTAATTAGCACAGCTCACTGAAATTTCATCTTTACTTTTGAAGAGTAAAATGAATGACTTTCAAGAATTAGTGTGTTAGGTCAATGGCAGTACTTTGTTTCAGCCGCACGGTTAACCAGATAGAAGCAATAATAAGGCTGTTCCCAGTCTGCCTGGGCCACACAGGAAATCACTCATTGTAGGATGTTGTGTGTGCAGCTGACCGCCTGAGCAACAGCAGGGGAGTCGGGGTCAGGAAATCACAGACTCCAGTTTACCCTGATGACCTAACTAAGCATTTCCACTCATTTCAGAAAGATGACATTTCCATAGCACGTGATGGCTTTTAAAATGCCGCAAGATAATTGCTACTTCTAAATTGGTAAGAAATAGCTACCACTTATAAAGGTATATCCTTGACCTTCAGAGAAAAACTGTGCAGTTTTGTCTGCATGACCAAATTGCTCGAGTAGTACTTTTTCTCTGCTTGTGGGTAGGTCGTTCAAGGGGTGTCCGTATCATAGTGGCCTGAGATACCAACCCAGGTACCCTTCCCCTTGCTCCTTCGACACACAGAATTTCTGGTATTTCTGTATGCCTTGGATTTGCATTTCATAAAATAAGCATTTGTATTTCCATCATATGTAAATCCTAAATTATGGAATTTTAAAGGGAAATCTCAAATAACAACTGATTGTGTGATCTTTATGATATGTCGAGTATATCCTGTATGTATTAGATATGTAATAAATGTATAATACACTAAATGTTAATATGTTTATATTACATAAATTAGTGTATATAGTGACATAATATTTCTAATCTCTGCGGTGGGTGTATTGTAAATCCAGTTGTCCTGATGTTGTTTTTCTGTGATTATTTCCATTGTCTCTAATTAGAGGCAGCGTGCGTCCAGGCCTGGCCAACCTTTTTAGAAAGCACCGTCTTCAGCTCTGTGGTAGTTGTATGACACAGTCGTGGTTGTAAATGTTTAGAATGTTGGATTTACAATCTTAGTTTTTGTTTATTACAAAACGTGTTTCTGTTGGGTAGAGAACTTCAAGTCTTTTTAAAATACAGCACTCTTCAATCATGTATTACAAAATTTACAGTTGTTGATCCCAAATCAGTCATTTACTACCTGCTAGGTTCCGAGATGGCTCATTGGATTCTGTTTGTGAGGAGCTCACTGCACACCCAGAGAGGAGCTGTTCTGAAAGAATATTGTAATTTCTAAAAACCATAATGAAAGACTAAGCCGTGATGATACAGTGAAGTATGTCCAGGCCAGACTGTTTAGAACGGTTATCGAGGAGATCAAACTTGATTTTTCTGGAGTTATGATCAGAAATAAACCTAACTTCATTTGCTTCCATGAGGCAAATGTTGGATTGTTTTTCTCTTTTGGGGATGTGACAGTGATATCTGGGGTGCTGCTTTTTTCGCTAGTGCCCTTAGTACATTATTTCTCAGAAAACTAAGAAATGCTATTTCAGGAAAAGGTTTTACAGAATTGCACCACTTAGAGACATCTTTCGTTATAACTCAGATGAGCTAAGACATTTCCAAATTTGTGGGGTTTTTTGTTTTTCAATTTTTTATTTTAAGTTTGGGGGTATATATGAAGGTTTGTGACGTAGATAAACGTGTCACAGGAGTTTTTGTACATACTAGATCACCCAGATGTTAAGCTCAGTCCCCAGTAGTCATCTTTTCTGCTCCTCTACCTCCTCCTGCTCTCCCTTTGAGTAGACTCCAGTGTCTGTTCTTTCCTTCCTTGTGTTCATGAGTTCTTATGTTTAACCGCCACCAAATTTGTGTTTCAGAGCTTCATCGCCACCTCCCTTATAACTTAAAGAATTGCCATGTACATGTTTTTGTGTTTGTTGTTCTGCACATATCTGTTGGCAGATAACTGCTTTGTATACATTTTTGTGATGGCAAAAAGAAGCCCTTTTCTGTGAGCGGGTTTGGTGTCTGGCTCGACCTGGGTTCCTGCACCACCGCTGTCCGTGCCTCCTTGGAGTGAATGGATTGCTCACTGTGCCGCTCACTGCCAAGCTCACGTGTGTGACACGGATCTGTTCTTTCTTTTCAGGTTATCACCAATCTAGTGAAAATGTTGAAGTCCAGAGACACGAGGAGAAATTTTTGTCCTCCAAACCACTGGCTGTCAGAACAAGAAGATATTAAAGCAGATAAGGTTAATTGAAGAATCTTTTTAATATTTAGTTTTTAAAATATATGTTCAGCTTATGTCTTTCTGGGGAGAAGAATTAAGTTCTTTGAAATTATTTATTTTATGACTTATATGACTAATATTAATGATAAACCTTATTACTAACTCTTAGGCCAAATACTTAATGGGACATATAGCAATACCATTGATTTAAAATGATATTCTGAGTTTGTTATTGAGCCTCAATTTTCATTTTTAACCTGAGATCATGTTAAAGTCTAATGATTCTTTGTTGAGGTTGAAAAATATTTTGCTTTCATTAGTATTAATAAATGTATGTTCAGTACTTAGAAGAGATAGATCTTATACCTAATTTTTCTATTTTTGTTGTTGTTTGGTTTGGTTTGGTTTTTTTTTTTTTTTTTTTTTTTTTTTTTTAGACAAAATCTTGCTATGTTGCCCATGTTGGTCTCAAACTCCTGGCCTCAAGTGATCCTCCTACCCAAAGTGCTGTGATTATAGACATGAGCCACCACACTAGTCCTTTATTCTTGATTTTCTAAAAGAACATAGACAAATTTGAAAATTACACCTACATCCAAAGCAGATTCAGTAGTATGACACAGTAGTAAAAAATGTAAGTGCCTGGGTGCAGTGGTTCATGCCTGTAACCTTGGCACTTTGGGAGGCAGAGGTGGGTGGATCACCTGAGGTCAGTAGTTCAAGACCAGCCTTACCAACATGGAAAAACCCTGTCTCTTCTGAAAATACAAAAATTAGCTGAGTGTGGTGGCAGGCACATGTAATCTTAGCTGCTCGGGAGGCTGAAGCAGGAGAGTCACTTGAGTCCTAGAGGTGGAGGCAACCTCTAGGAGGCAACCTCCAGGCATAATCCTGCATTGTGCCACAATACTCCAGCCTGAGCAACAGAGCAAGACTGTCTCCCCAAAAAGAAAAAAGCAAATACAAATATTAGCCGGGCATGGTAAGTGCCCCTATAGTCCCAGCTTTTCTGGAGGCTAAGTTATGAGAATCCCTTGAGCCCGGGAGGCGGAGGTTGCAGTGAGCCAAGATCACGCCACTGCACTCCGGCCTGGGCAACAGAGCAAGACTCTGTCTCAAAAAAAAAAAAAAAAAAAAAAAATTTAAGTGACATGGAGGACACTGCATTAACAGAGAACAATAGGTATTTTCAGTTTTGTTCTTGAGAAAAAGTCCAAACTGGATTTGTTTCAGAATCTTGGGAGTAGGAGATGGAGTGGTGGAGGGTATAAAAGAAATCACGTCACGGAAATATTAGAGGAGAGAAAACAGCAGTGTTTCAGAACAATTTCTTAAGCATGACTATGTCCTCACAAGATATTTATAAGTTAAGCCTGTGGCTTCCAGCTGTGCCTACTGACAAGGTGTAGCAGTGGTAGCAGATCCTGCATCAGTGAACACCTGCAGGGCCCAGGCCACAGTCACTACATGTTTCTCAGCAAAAGAAGCAGTCCTGGGCATGGTGCTTGGCTCCAGGTCTGGGGAAGACCCTACGAGACTGGTGTGGAGTGTTCTGCACACCGGAGAGCTAGGAAGCCATTGGAGGCTGGCTGGGGTTGTGAGACAGGGTTGGGAGCCTGTCTCCAGCTGGTCATGGGTGGAAACTTGAGGCATTCATAAAAGCAGCTACGTCTTGAGTTTGTAAGCATGCTAACAAAACCCTTAATCGTCATATTTATAGGATGCAAAGGAACCATCTCATTTTGAATTCTGTTTTGAAAAAAAAAGAAGTACTCAAACATTTAATCCACCTTTTATTTATAAACTATACCTTAGGCAAACCAGATAGTTGATGATGTGTGATCTTTTGCATAAAAGTATCTAGCCAATACTATGTGAAAAGGGTTTTTGCAAACTGGAATCAGCCTGCCCTGCAGGCTCTGGTGAAGAAGATGACCATGGCAGTGCAACTCCAGGTGTGGCGCATGCCCAGGGTCTGCTGGTCTGACGGTGTGTTAGCCTCCCAGGAGAGGAGGGTATACTGCCAGTGTGTAAATGAGTACACTTCTTCCTTACTCCAGAAAGTTGTGCTGTGGGAAAATGTCAGCTAAACCCAGCAGTGTGTTTAGTGATTTAATTGATTTATATTTTGGCACAAGTCCCTTCTCATCACCAACTGGTAGTACAGTGCACACACCCAAACTCGAAGTAGCTTTCACCTCTGCAGTGATAAACAGACATGGCGGCCTCTTGATAAACGAGAGTCCCACCACTTAGGAAACATTCTCACCAGAAAGTTAAATCTAAATGTGGTGGAACCTCTACATCTAACTACAGAATTACAGGAAACAGGTTAGAAGTACGTGTTTAACAACACTGAGGGTGCAACTAGCAAAGTCCAGATTATGGGAGATTCTACAGGATAAAAGTTTCTTCATTAAAAATTGCAAGAGTGGGCCAGGCATGGTGACTCACGCCTGTAATTCCAGCACTTTGAAAGGCCGAGGTAGGCAGATCACCTGAGGTAAGGAGTTCGACACCAGCCTGACAAACGTGGAGAAACGCCATCTCTACCAAAAATACAAAATTAGTCGGGTGTGGTGACGCATGCCTGTACTCCCAGCTACCTGGGAGGCTGAGGCAGGAGAATTGCTTGAACCTGGGAGGCGGAGGTTGCGGTGAGCCGGGATCATGCCATTGCACTCCAGCCTGGGCAACAAGAGCAAAACATCATCTCAAAAAAAAAAAAAATTGCAAAGGTGGCCAGGTGTGGTGGCTCACACCTGTAATCCCAGCACTTTGGGAGGCCAAGGTGGGTGAATCACCTGAGGTCAGGAGTTCAAGACTAGCCTGGCCAACATGGTGAAATCCCATCTCTACTAAAAATACAAAAGTTAGCTGGGCATGGTGGCTTGCACCTGTAATCCCAGCTACTTGGGAGGCTGAGGCAGAGGTTGCAGTGAGCCACAATCAGGCCACTACACTCCATCCTGGCTGACAGAGTAAATCAGACTCCCATCTAAAAAAGAAAAAATTACAAGGGCCGGCTGGGAGTGGCAGCTCATGCCTGTGACCCAAGTACTTTGGGAGGCTGAGGCAGGCAGATTGCTTAAGCTCGGGAGTTCAAGACCAGTCTTTGTGCAAGATAGCAAAACCCCATCTCTACAAAAAATACAAAAATTAACCGGACATGATGGTATGTGCCTGTAGTCCCAGGTACTCAGGAGGCTGAGATGGGAGGACTGCTTGAAACCAGTGAGCTGAAGTCACACCACTGCATTCCAGTGTAGGCAACAGACCAAGATCCTGGATCAAAAAATTAAAAAAAAAAAAAAAAAATTGCAAGCACCAAAAATAAGGGATGAGAGGAACTGACAGATGAAAAATAAGAGAAAATACACTGTATCTATTTTATTTGAATATTACCTCAAGCAAATTGAAAAAAGTTAGAAAGTGAATCTTTGATGATAATAATTTTTAAAGTAATAATATTTTGCTTCATAAAGCCATTATATTTTCTGTGTTTCGATATTATGCATCATTGGATAAGACAATTAGAGATTTCTTGGGGGTGTATTAGAAAACATAGTTAACTGTAAAAGTGTGAAAGGGTGGCCAGCTTGAGAGAGGATGGGAAAAGGCAGACCAAAAGGACATGAAGGATGAGGTCAGAGAGAGGGCCCAGCCACGGAAGAGAAACATCCAGCCCCGATTCCATTCAAGTGTGTGCTGGAGCGAAGGTGAGTTCTGAACCAGGACTGTCCCGACAGGTCACACAGCTCTACGTGCCAGCATCCAGACATGTGTGGAGGTTCCGGCGGATGGGGAGGATAGGCCCACTGCAGTCCACCCTGGACGGTGAGTTCTCTGGGACACGGGGTTATTGAGGTATGAATTACACATTGTAAAATTCACTCTTTCAGTCTACAGATCTATTATATACAGCCATGTCACCTCCACTAGGAGCCACCATGTTGAATAGTTTCATCACCCCCAAAATTGCCTCTAGCTCCGTTGCAGCCACCTCCTCAGCAGCCACCAGTTGTGTTTTGTCCCTGTCACCTTGGCTTTTGCAAAAGGCTTCCAAGGGGAACCATGCTGTGTAGCCTGCTCCTGGCTCTTTTGGTCAGCACGGTGCATTTGAGGGTGCTGTGCGGGTTGGTTGGTTGTTCCCTTGTTGCTCAGCAGTATTCCAGTGTGAGGATGCACCGCAGTTTGAATCCATTCATTGGTTGAAAGACATTTGGTTGTTTTCAGTCTCTGGGAATTACGAGTACAGCTGCTGTAAACATCTATGTACAGGTTTTTCTGCTCACATACATTTTGTTTGACATGGAGAAGTTTCACTGGGAGTAAGAATCTTGAGACATTTGGCAAGTTGATGTTTATGAGAAACTGCAGAACTGTTGTCCAAGGTGGCTACACCACTTTTATCCAGAGCAGCAATGAATGAGAGCCCCTGTTGCTCCCAATCCTCACCAGCACTTATAGTTGTCATTTTTTTAAATTTTATTTTGGCCATTATAAAAGGTGGAAAATGGTATCTCATTGTGGTTTTAATTTGTATCTACCAGCCACCTAATGGTGTGCAGCATCTTTTTCATGAATTCGGGTTTTTTCTTTTGTTTTTTGGGTTTTTTTTTTTTTTTTTTTGGAGACAGATTCTCACTGTGTTGCCCAGGCTGGAGTGCAGTGGTGCAATCACGGCTCCCTGCAGCCTTGAGTTCCTGGGCTTCAGCGATCTTCCCACCTCAGCCTCCAAAGTAGCTCTGACCACCCAGCTAATTTTTTAATTTTTTTGTAGAGATGGAGTCTCCATATGTTGCCCAGGCTGGCCTTGAACTCCTGGGCTCAAAGGATCTTCCCACGTTGGCCTCCCAAAGTAGTATGATTACAGGTGTGAGCCACCATACACTCCCAATGAACATATTTCTTAGTTACTGAATTTTGAGAGTTTTAAAGCTATTCTGGATATAGTTTATCAGATAAGGGATTTGCAGATATTTTGTCCCAGTCTGGCTTGTCTTTTTCTTTCCTTAGCATTGTCTTTCAAGGAGCAGAAGTTTTAAATTTTGATAGAATCCCATTTACCATTTTTTTCTTTAATGAAATGGTGCTTTTAAATATGCTGTCTAAGATACCTTCACCTAACACCTTACTTTTTCCCTTTTTTTGAGAACAGGATCTTACTCTGTCACCCAGGCTGGGGTGCAGTGGAGCCATCACAGCTCTCTGCAGCCTCGAACTCGCCAGACTCAGGCAGTCCTCCCATCTCAGCCTCCTGAGTAGCGGGCACTATAAGCGTGTGCCGCCATGCCCAGCTAATTTTTTAAAAAATTGTAGAGGCAGGATCTTGCCATGTTGCTCAGTTTCTCAAACTCGAGCTCAAGGGATGCTCTCGCCTCAGCCTGGGGTTACAGGTGTAAGCCGCCATGCCCAGCTCCTTGAAGTGAGTTTTAAAAGGCTAAGTTACGATATATTGTTGGAAAGGAATGGGATACGTGATTATTCATAATACTGCCTGGGGCCCGCTGTGTGCACAGCCTTCTCCCAGGCACCAACTCATGCACACACACCTGGCCTTGGAGGAACTTTGTTGCCATCGTGGGAAGAAAAGTACACAGAGGTGGCCAAGGGCACATTCACTGCCAGATCTGGCTGCATTGGACTTCACCGCCAGTGCTAGGGCCAGCTGTGCCCTTGAGACCTGATAGCTGGAATGGAAGTGTAGTTCTTGATTAGGACATCTTCAGTATTAGGTCAAGGGATGCATTGAGGGAACCACTGAAGACTTTGGTGCCGATCCTACATTGTGCATGGCTCATGGGTGTACGATGACCTGAAAGATTTTGCACTGGGCCTGAGGAGGGGAATGTGTTCGTGGAACCTGATTTAGATACATGAGTTAATAAGGATAATTATATGAATCTTGACCTTAAAAATTGTCAGTAGGAATGCATGAGAAAGTACAAGTGAACTAATTAAGGTTTTAAAATGTGTTATAGTGGGTTTGGAATCCCCACCGCTGTCTGTGTCTGAGGAAAGACAACTCGCCGTCCTGACGGAGTTGCCTTTTGTGGTTCCATTTGAGGAGCGAGTAAAGGTATGCAGTTCGGTTTCTTCTCTTTTTTTCTTTTTAAATTTTTTTTTTTCTTTTTTGAGACGGGGTTTCAACGTGTTGGCCAGGATGATCTTGATCTCTCGACCTCGTGATCCGCCTGCCTCAGCCTCCCAAAGTGCTGGGATTACAGGCGTGAGCCACCACGCCCTGCCTAGTGCAATTCGGTTTCTTTATTGTCACTCTTTACCATATTAGTGTTAAAAAATTAACACACCCACCAAAGAAATCTCTAAAGGTGTCTAGTGCCTAGCCGATTATATAACGTATTTTTCTCATTACGTTGAAAATGAGAAAAAGAATAATTTCTAAAACCCAACCAGAGTAGCCAGGCGCAGTGGCTCACGTCTTTAATCCCAGCACTTTGGGAGGCTGAGGTGGGTGGATCACAAGGTCAGGAGATTGAGACCATCCTGGCTAACACAGTGAAACTCTGTTTCCACTAAAATACAAAAAATTAGCTAGGCATGGTGACACATGCCTGTATTCCCAGCTACTCAGGAGGCCAAGGCAGGGGAATTGCTTGAACCTGGGAGGTAGAGGTCACAGTGAGCCGAGATCGTGCCACTGCACTCCAGCCTGGCAATAGAGCAAGACTCCATCCCAAAAAAAAAAAAAAAGAAAGAAAAACACAACCATATACCCGTTTTTACAAACTGAAAGTATTTCCTTAGTTAAAACTGGTTGAAAGACCTTTTACACTATAGATTTCTTATAACGAGGGTCTAACTTCCTTTGTCTCTAGTAAACTTTGCATTGTTTGGCTGGGTGCAGTGGCTCATGCGTGTAATCCCAGCACTTTGGGATTACGAGCCCAAGGCAGGTGGATCGAGCCCACGAGTTTGAGACCAGCCTGGGCAACATAGTGAAACCCTGTCTCCACAAAGAATACAAAAGTTAGTTGGGCGTGGTGGCACGCACCTGTAGTCCCAGCTACTCGGGAGGCTGAGGTAGGAACATGGCTTGAGCCTGGTAGGCCGAGGTTGCAGTGAGCCAAGATCATGCCACTGCACTCCAGCCTGGGGAACAAAGCAAGATTGTATCTCCAAGGGGGGGAAAATTTTGCATTGTTTTTGAAAATGCAAATTTTTTTTGAAGATATGTTTCTGTACATTCATGTTTATCAGAAATGCTGTTTTATTTTTATTTTTCTGGATCTCACTCTGTCACCTGATCTGGAAAGCAGTGTTGTTATCATAGCTCACTGCAGCCTCAAGCTCCTGGGCTCAAGCCATCCTCTCACCTGGGCTTCCTGAAGTGCTGAGATTACAGGCATGAGCCACTGCACCCGGCCCAGAAACACTACTTAATTTTTTATAAAAAATGATAGATGAACAAATATCTTAATTCCTTTCCTGGTGTTTTTGATATACAAAACTTTGTTTACATGTTTCTGTTCCCAAATTTTAAAATGTTTTTGTCACCTATTTTTAGCAAATTTCTAAAGATTACTTGGTTCTGTTCTCCAGTAATGGCTTCGAGAGTGTATTTTTTAGTCCTGTGCACTCTGTTTATAGGGTGAACGAGAGAGTTTCTTTTGAAACTATTCATGTCTCTTCACTAAACCCTCCCTGCGTGTGCTCACACACACATGCACACATACACACCTACATAATTCCTGAGCTCCCTCTACTGGATTTTTAACATCAAAAAAATTATTTGGATTTTGTCATAGAGATATTTCCGCTAGTGTTAATATACAGCTTTTATAAAGCTGTTCTTTTTTTTTTTTTTTTTTTTAAACGGGGTTTCACCATGTTGGTCAGGCTGGTCTTGAACTCCCGACCTCAGGTGATCCGTCCGCCTTGGCCTCCAAAAGTGCTTGGATTACAGGCATGAGCCACCACGCCTGGTACAAAGCTGTTCTTTCCTCACTACCTAAGTTGTTATAAATGAAAATATTCTGTAACATGGGGTTTTAATTTTAATTTTCTTTTTGAGACGGACTCACCCTGTCGCCCAGGCTGGAGTGCAGTGGCACAGTCTTGGCTCACTGCAGCCTCCGCCTCCCAGGTTCATGCGATTCTTGTGCCTCAGCCTCCTGAGTAGCTGAGATGACAGGCATGAGCCACGGTGCCTGGCCAAATTTTAAAAATATATTTTAAACTGGGCAAAGGAGCAACATTAGGAATATTTAAATATGATATACATTATATATTATCTATACATTTATTATGAAAAATCAAGATTTGATACTTTGACCATTAACATTGATTTCAGAATTTATGAAGATATAAAAAATAAGATTTAGCACTTTTTTCTTTGGTAGCTTGTAACAGGCTTTTTGTTTCTAATAACCTTACAAGCTTTCCTTGTTTGTTAGATCTTTCAGAGACTGATTTATGCAGATAAGCAGGAAGTTCAAGGAGATGGTCCATTTCTGGATGGAATTAATGTCACAATAAGAAGAAATTACATTTATGAAGATGCTTATGACAAACTTTCTCCAGAAAATGGTATATATAATCCTCTCTGTGTATTATTTGGCGGGTGGAGGCTGGGGAATTGTTTTAGAAAATGATGGTTCTTTAAAAATTAGTGTCCATCATCTTGTTCCATACTGACTTTTAAAAACTGAAATGTGAGGCTGGACGTAGTGGCCCACACCTATAATCCCAGCTCTTTGGGAGACTGAGGCGAGAGGATCACTTGAGCTTAGGAATTAGGGACCAGCCCGGGTGTCAGGCTGAGACCCTGCCTCAACAGAGATAGAAACAGTGAGCTTCTCGGGGCATGTTAGTGTGCCCCTGTTGTCCCTGCTGTGCGAAAGGCTGAGGCAGGAGGATGGCTTGAGCCTGGGAAGTCAAGGCCACAGTTAAACCCGACTGTGCCACTGCTCCAGCCTTGGCAATGGAGCCAGGCCCTGTCTCCAAAAAACAGTATTGCAAGTCAGGTTTGGGAGACATACTGTTTTCAAATAATATTTCTAAAATTGACAGTTATTACAATAGAAGTCTCTAAAAAGAATTATTTTTAAAGGGAAGGAAACTAACCAGTTTCCCATGTCCCAGTGTCTGCTCCTAAAATTTAGTTTGCAAGCTATAATTCTAAAAATCTTGATGGGAGCCATTTACATTGTGTGTTTTTTGTGTAAATACATATTTATATAAAATCATAAATTGTAAGCCAAACTGCATATAGTAAAACAAGTGCCATGGCAATCCAAGTTACTTTATAAAACGATAGGTGTGCTTCGATGACAGGACCATTAATAAGGGAGGGTCACACTGTCGCAGTAGTGTGGATAGCATTTGGAAATCACTGGCACATTTTGTCTTGCTGTCACCTTTAATCTCTTAGCAGTTTTAACTTCCAAATATTGTGCTTATGATACATTAATTCAGCGTAGGTCCATGCAGAGGGGACTAAAACGAAAGCTTAGGCTGGATCTAAAATTAAAAATTAAATCTAAAATTAACATTAAAAATGAAATCATCTGATTTTTGACAGATGTGAAATGACAATTGCCTTTTCATCCAAAAAAATGTAATTTTCTTCTAAGGAAACGAAACCTCTGATTTCTAATACTTTTTACTGCTTACATGAAGAGTTAATTTTGTTATGTTGGAACAGTGGAGGAAAGCTGACACCAGTTGTTTCCTTGCTCTATTCCAAGCTGTTAGGAATTCACTGTTGTCTTTGAATCTTTGCCATGAGACCGAGTGAACTCAGGTCTGAGTACAGGCTGTGGCCTCCCCACAGGGCCCGGATTCCCTTGCCCAGCAGGTTGCGTTTTCAGAATGTTTTGCTTGAATGAGGTGAGACTAGGTACCTGACTCCTGGTCTAACTGACCGTCCAATTGAGAGATGCAGAAGGACAGACATTTGAAAACAGTAGTACTTTCTTCTTTGGGATCCCACAGTACCTTATAAATCAATTCGAATAGTTTTGTGTTGTATTTTTAGTAGCAGATTTCATACTCATCTAAAGGAGGAGCTGAGTCTGCGGGTCAGGGAGCTCTCAGGGCACAGGTGCTTGCGGAGAGCACTTGCAAGTAGTGGGCTGGATTTTCAGCCAGAGTAGAATGTGTTTCTTATTTACCAGCAATTTAATTTTAAAACCATTTCCTGTAGATGATTTTTTGATGTTACTGTTCAGTAATAACAACCCTCAAATTTCCTACTGAATCCTTAAACTTTAAAAATTATTCAAAAACGAATCACACCCCACGTCCCTAAGTGCACGCTAATAATTGCATTGAAGTGAAAAGATTTGGGATTTGGAAGAAGCTTCTCATAATGTTTATGCTGTAACGCTTAAAATCTTTATACAATGTTCTCTTAAGTCAGGTACTGCAAGAATGATTAAGCCACGTGTTAAAATGTGGAATTTTGCTAGACAAATTAGTAAAGTCAAATATTATCTCAGAATAATTAATTTACTTTCGAGAGAATGGGTTAAGGTGTGTTTTTGACTGATAATTTACATGTAATCAATGAATTTGATGATTGCACATATCATCCAGTCACCGAAGTGAATCCATGCTTTGCAGACGCTGTCTCTGTCATCTCAGAACAGTTCTCTGAAGTGTGCATGTTAGGCCCTGTTACACACACGTTGACTGAATGGAGTATACAGAGGTCGATGGCTGCTCCTGCAGTCGGTGCTCAGAGAGCAGAGACGGGCTGGGTCTGACGGGGATGCCCACGCACTCCTTGCCTGCACTGCAGTGTCTTGTTGCAGTGTGGAATAGCGGGAGAAATCATCGCGTTCCCTTAGGGGATTGCTATAAGAATTATAAAGTGGGTCACACAGCTCCCATGGGGCCTGGTGCTCAGGCTGCCATCTTAGGTGAGAATGAGGCAGAGCTGGCTCTATACTCTGCTGTCGTGAGTTCTGGAGAGCCTCAGAACTTGGCTCACTTGGCTGCTTTTGTGGGTTGGTTAGTTTTATTTTGTTTCGTTTAATGGGCAGAATTACCATGTCTTCCGGAAGCGGAGGAAATTTATTACAGAAGCAGGAAAGCAAACTGGAGCCAAATGGCTTAGGTGTGTTTACCTGACTCCCAAGGTGACGTGGGCCCTGACCCAGAGGTGGCGGGCATGTCAGGGCAGCACTGCGACCCTACTGCTGTGCAGAGTGGCCCCATCTCTCCCGTTAAGTCAGTGATGCCTACTCAGTGGATGGGCATTTGGTATTCCTGTGTGGTGGCTGTAAGGCTCAGTCAGTCCAGTAATCTATTTGTCCTACTTGAAACATATGGTAGAATATTTACACTCTGGGTACTGTAACTTCAAAATTACTGACACATATGCATAGCAATATAGGGATAGACAGGGATTTGAGGAGATTTCCTGGAGGCTCTATCAAACATTCTGCTAAACCTCTGTTCCAGAATGCCTCTATAGGTTTGTGTCGCTTGAGATGGTCCAGGGCAGATAGGTTTAGGTGACTGCACCACAGCTGACAGGGCAGTGGCACACGTGGCCTGTGAAAGTGTCCGGGGCATGCTACGTGCTGTTGCTTTTCTACCTCCCCTAACTTGATGCAGCAGCCTGTCCCCACCTCTCTTCCCCTCTCCTTCCCCCTGTCAGAAGAGGTAAAGGACATTGCACTTACTTTCCCAAGGCGGTTCTCTGATGCAGCCTGTTTATCAGAGCACATCTTAACTGGGTCTACCTTGTTTTTTTGTTTTATGTTTTGAGACGGAATTTCACTCTTGTTGCCCAGGCTGGAGTGCAGTGGTGCGATCTTGGCTCACTGCAACCTCCTCTGCCTGCTGGGTTCGAGTGATTCTCCTGCCTCAGCCTACCTAGTAGCTGGGATTATAGGCATGTGCCACCACGCCCAGCTAGCTTTTTGTATTTTTAGTAGAGACAGTCTCAGCAAGTTAGCCAGGACGGTCTTGATCTCCTGACGTCATGATCCGTCCGCCTCGGCCTCCCAAAGTGCTGGGATTACAGGCTTGCACCACTGAACCCAGCCTGTTTTTGAGGTTTTTAAAATTTTTATTCTAGAGATGAGGTTCTCACTTACACCCAGGCCAGAGTGCAGTGACACAATCATAGCTCACTGCAGCCTCAAACTCCTGGGCTCAGGAGATCCTCCTGAGTAGCTGGGATTATAGGCGTACACCACCATGCCCAGCTTTTCTTATATTCTGTAGAGATGGGGCCCAGGCTGGTCTCGGACTCCTGGCCTCAGGCAGTCCTTTTGCCTTGGCTTCCCAAAGTGCTGGGATTCCAGATGTGAGCCACTGTGCCCAGACAAAAACAATCTTTTAAGTTACTTTTTTTTTTTTTTTTGATGCTCTGTCCCCTAGGCTGGAGTGCAGTGTTGCGATCTCGGGTCACTGCAACCTCTGCCTCCTGTGTTCAAGCGATTCTCCTGCCGCAGCCTTCTGAGTAGATGGGATTACAGACATGTGCCACTGTGCCCAGCTAATTTTTGTATTTTCAGTAGAGATGGAGGTTTCACCACGATGGCCAGGCTGGCCTCGAACTCCTGACCTCAAGTGATCCGCCTGCCTCAGCCTCCCAAAGTGCTGGGATTACAAGCGTGAGCCACCGTGCCCAGCCTTAAACTGCACAGTTCCCTTTTAGAGGCTCTAGGAGAATCCATTCTTAGCTTCTGGTCTTGCCAGCAGCCCTTGATCTTCCTTGGCTTGTAGATTCATCATTTGATCTCTGCCTCTTTGTAGCAAATTATATAACCAGTAATTTTCCCTCCTTTTCAGCAAAATACAGCTTTTAAAAGATCATGTAGATCAGGGGTGTCCAAGCCTTTGGCTTCCCTGAGCCACATTGGAAGAATGATTGTCTTGGGCCACACATAAAATACACTAATGATAGCTGGTGAGCTTTTTAAAAAAAATTGCAAAAACAATCTCATAATGTTTTAAGAATATATGAATTTGTGTTGGACCTTGTTCAGTGCCATCCTGGGCCACATCGGCGCGTGGGCCACAGGTTGAGGACAAGTTTGCTATAGATTCTTGAGGACCGACTTCCCTGAGAGCTCTTGGATCATTCTCCTCACTCAGAGGATCTGTTTCATGTTAACTTCACTGACATTCATTAATTTTTCTTGGTATGATGATCTGTTCCACTAACATTCTATATCCTTAATTCTGCCCTCCTCCTCTGCAGGCATTTTCACTCAGCTATGTCCTTTAGAATGTGGGGGATAATTTTATTATATCCCATAAACATTCTTCTTTTCTCCTCATTCCATGCCTTGCCTCTTTTTTCCATTTTAGACTCTGGGGAAAATCTTGGTTAGTCTGTCTCATTGTCTCTTTAATATCATTGCTGGGCCGCGTGCGGTGGCTCACACCTGTAATCCCAGCACTTTGAGAGGCCGAGGCGGGTGGATCACTTGAGGTCAGAAGTTCGAGGCCAGGCTAGCCAATATGGTGAAACCCCGTCTTTACTAAAAATACAAAAATTAGCCAGGCGTAGTGAAGGGTGCCTGTAGTCCCAGCTACTCGGGTGGTTGAAGCAGGAGAATTGCTTGAACCCGGCAGATGGAGGTTGCAGTGAGCTGAGATCCCGCCACTGCACTCCAGTCTGGGTGACAGAGCAAGACTCTGTCTCAAAAAATGATGATAATAATATCATTGCTGTTTTGAGTCCTACATAAAAATGTCCCTAAGATCCTTGCAGCCTCCCCAAGCCTTCCTGCGAGGCCAGTTTATGTGATTGCTTTCTTGTAACGTCTTTCCTCCTCACCTCCCGTCTCTCTGAACAGAGCCTGATTTGAAAAAGCGGATCCGTGTGCACTTGCTGAATGCCCATGGCCTGGATGAAGCTGGCATTGACGGTGGCGGTATTTTCAGAGAGTTTTTAAATGAACTACTGAAGTCAGGATTTAACCCCAACCAGGGGTTCTTTAAGACTACTAATGAAGGGCTTCTGTACCCCAACCCGGCTGCTCAGATGCTTGTGGGAGATTCTTTTGCCAGACATTACTACTTCCTAGGCAGAATGCTTGGAAAGGTAAAGTAACCTTCATATGAAAATGGATCTCAGACCCAGAGATGTTGACTTTTATGTTTGTGTGTGGTTGTTATCCAAATTTACCATAAAATACTGTTTGTTTTCAATTTGGATGCTAAATGTTGGAAAAGCACTGCACTAAACAAGTTTGTATGGTTGTAAGTAGGTGCTGTGGTTTGAATGTCCCATCCAAACTCATGTTTTCCCTTTATCCCCAGTGTGCCAGTATTGAGAGGTGGGACCTTTAAGAGGTGATTGGATCATGCAAGCTTGGCCTTCAAGAATGGATGAGTGGTTTATTGTGGGAGGGGCCCTGGCAACTTTTTACAGGAGGTAGCCCCAAGCCTCGGCCCCTAGCCTTGTGATGCCCTGCACCGCCTGTGGACTCTGCGGAGTCCTCACCAATGAGAAGGCCTCACCAGGGGCTGTCCCTGGACCGTGGGCTTCGTGGCCTCCACAGCTATAAGAAACGGATTTCAGTTTTTACTGATTACTCAGTTTCAGGTATTCTGTTATAAGCATTGGGAAACGGACTAAGAGAGTAAGTTACTGCCTGGTAACTTCGTTTTCTAGGACTGCTGCAACAAATTACCACACACTTGGTGGGAGGTGGGTGCTTAGGAAAACCTAAATGAATATTTGACAGTTCTGGAAGCCAGAAGTGCAAACTCAAGGTGTCAGCAGCAGCACAGTTTCCTTTTAGAGGCCAAGGAGAATCCATTCTCAGCTTGTGGTCTTGCCAGCAGCCCGTGACCTTCCTTGGCTCGTAGAGTCGTCATTTGATCTCTGCCTCTGTCCTCAGGTGGACTTCTTGAGGGTCTGTGTCGAACATTGCCTTTTTTTTAATAAGGACACCTGTCATTATATTGGGGCCTGCCCTGATCCAGTGTTAACTTCATCCACAAAAGAACTTATTTCCAAAGAAGGTTATATTCACAGATTAGGATTTGAATTTGTCTACCTCTTAGAGTGACATTTATAAAGTTCGGTATTCAGGGACTGTTATTAGCTACTTGTTTGTTTGTTTTGAGACAGAGTCTCTCCTCACTCTGTCACCCAAACTGGAGTGCTATGGTGCCATCTCTGCTCACTGCAACCTCCACTTCCCAGGTTCAAGCGATTCTCCTTGCCTCAGCCTCCTGAGCAACTGGGAGTACAGGTGTGCACCACCACACCCAGCTAATTTTTATATTTTTAGTAGAGACAGGGGTTTCGCCATGTTGCCCAGGATGGTCTTAAACTCCTGACCTCAAGTGGTCCACCTGCCTTGGCCTCCTAAAGTGCTGGGATTACAAGCATGAGCCACTGTTACCTGGCCTGTTACTAGCATTCTTAAATTAGAAATTAATGTTGCTATTGTGATTAATTTCTGTAAGAATTAATCAGCACTATAACCATTTTCAACTTTGTAATAAAATTTCTCTATCTCATTGGTTGTTGTGTTATCCTAGAAGCATAGTGCATGGAGTTGCCTGTTTTGAGAAGCAGCTTAATTAAAAATCAGTGCCTGAAAAACAGATGGTATTTTTATGACTTCTTTTACTTAACAGTTTTATTAAAATATAACTCACATTATGGAAAATTCAACCTTCTAAAGTGTACAGTTCAGTGGTTTTTAATATATTCATGGTGTCGTGTGACCATCACCAGTATCTAATTTCGAAGCAGTGTCATCATCCCAAAAAGGAGACCCTACGAAGTCACTCCCTATCCTGCCTTTCCTCCCCCAGCCCTGGCCAACCACTAATCTGTCTCTGGAATTTTTTTTCCTGGACATTTGATATAAGTGGAATCATTTGTATGGAATCATTTATATCAGCTATAAATTTTTGACCTTACTGACTTGTTTTAACATGTTTTCACGTTTCTTTCATGTCATAGTATGTCAGAGCCTCACTCCTGTTAAGGGCTGAATCTTTTTTCGTTGTGTGGATATACCACACTTGGGGGTTTGTTTTGTTTTGTTCGTTTTGAAATAGGTCTTACTCTGCCACCTAGGCTGGAGTGCACTGGCGCAAACACGGCTCACTCGCATGCTCAAACCATCCTCCTGCTTTCAGCCTCCTGAATAGCTGGGACCACAGGTGCTTGCCACCACACCTGGCTAATTATTTCATTTTATTTTTGTAGAGGCAGGGACTCACCGTGTTGCCTAGGCTGCTCGTGAACTCCTGGCCTCAATCAGTCCTCCTGCCTCGACCTCCCAAAGGGCTAGGATACAGGTGTGAGCTGCCACATCCACTCAGCATGTTTAGTTTATTTATTCATCTGTTGATGGACATTTGCATTGTTTCCACTTTTTGGCCGTTATGAATAATGCTGCTGCAAACGTGTGAACAAGCTGTTACTTGGACATAGGTTTTTCATTTTTCTTGGGTATATACCTAGACATGGAAGTGCTAGGTCATATATTACTCCACTAAAAGTATCTGCAACCTTTTACAATCCCACCAGCAATTTGGGGAAGGTTTCAGTTACTCCACATCCTTGTCAGCCTGTACCTATTGTTGTCTTTTGCTTATTTATTTATTTTTTATTTTTTTGAGACGGAGTCTCGCTCTCTCGCCAGGCTGGAATGCAGTGGCGTGATCTCAGCTCACTGCAACCTCCCCCTCCTGGGTTCAAGTGATTCTCCTGCCTCAGCCTCCCGAGTTGCTGGGACTACAGGAGCATGACACCATGCCCAGTTACTTTTCGTATTTTTAGTAGAGTCAGGGTTTTGCCATGTTGGCCAGGGTGGTCTCAATCTCTTGACCTTGTGATCCACCTTGGCCTCCCCAAGTGCTGGGATTACAGGCGTGAGCCCCTGTGCCCCTGTCCCTGGCCTGTTGTCTTTTTCATTACAGCCATTCTAGTGGGTGGGAATTGGTATCTCATTGTGGTTTTAATTTCCCTGATGACTAATAATGTTGAGCATCTTTTCATGTGCTTCATGACTTCTGTTGAGAAATGTCTATTCAAGTTCATTGCCTATTTTTTTTATTGGATTGTCTTTTATTAAGTCCCTGCAGTGCAATGATTTAGGAAATTTATATCCTCCAGAGGAAGCTGAAACATTGTCACATAAATGATTTGCAAGTATTTGCTTCATTCTGTGGATTGTCTCTTCACTTTCATGGTGATTTCCTTTGAAGAATGAAAATTTTTAATTTTGAAGTCTAATGTTTTTTTCTTTCATTGCTTTTTTTTGTTGTCTTATGCATTCCCTGACCTAAAATCACAAAGATTTACACCTGTATGTTCTTCTGGCGTTTTGTAGTTTTAGCTCTTACATTTTGGTCTTTGATCCCTTTTGAGTTAATTTTTGTAGATTGTGTGAGTTAGGCATCCTCATGTTCTTGGCACCCTTGTTGAAAATGAGTTGACTCTACACGTAACACTCTAGGTCTGCCCTCATGCAATACGGTCTTGATTATTGCAGCTTTGCAGTAAGGGGGATGTGTGTGTTAGAACCCCGGCCTTGAGAAGCAAGGATAGTGGGAAGGAATCAGTCTATCCTGGACATAGACTAATTCCCCTTTATTTGTGTCTCTTTGGAATGCATCGTCGTAGCCCCAGTTATTTGTTTGTTGAGACTCCCAGTGATCTGTAAGTGCTCTTCAGCTTTGAGAAAGGGCTCCAGCATGACTTCACCACTGTAACAGTGTGTGTTATATCCTCATCTTCAGGCTCACCATGTTTCAGGTGGCAGATTTCAGGTGTTGATTTGTGTGCTGGCTTTGCTTCGAGCTTTCAGATTGCATCTCTCTCTTTGTTGATGGTCACACAGTCTACTTCTTGCAACTCAGTTTCAGCTTCCTCTGGAGGATGTGCATTTCACAGCTCATTGCATGAAATCTTTACAATGAAATCCCATAGTTCTTTCTGTTAAAGTGAGCCTAAGAACCTTCTAATTTAATAATACATATGTGAAAATAAAGGTGAGTGTTTTGCTAGACTAACCTGAAGTACTCTAAACTTGGTGGTTTTCACACACTGCAGGTACAGAAGATAGCACGTGAATTTTATCTGCATGAATTAAATCTTAAGATTATATATTACTTTTTCTTCCTGAATGTATAAATCATCTGGTCCTGATGAATGTAGAGGCTAATAGTTGTGTAAGTCTAATGAGGATAAACTCATTTTCCCCTGTGTTTATTGACATACTGCTTATAATTGAAATTATTCTGAAGATGATGTCATTGTACAGTACTGTACTTTGAAATATGTATATATTTATACAAGATCCAGAGAGAATTTGTGTTTTTAAACCTTTCTCCCACAAATGAAGTTTATGTAAATTGTATCTTATTAAGGCTGTTTAAAATAATGAAGTTTAGACCAGTAACGAAACTATAGTTATTTAAGGATGGTAGTTAACTTAGTATCACATGTTTAATACTTTGCTTACATTATTTTCTGCATGGAAATTCTTAAGCAATTACTAACTTCCAAAATGTGTCTCATGACCATCTGATTACAAAGCTAGACTTTGTACCAACGTGTTAAAAACTGCTCAGATCTAAGTAAGTGTAATAGTATGGCAGCTAATAGTGTGGTACCTGAACATTACATCTTTAAGAGAAGAAAATTGTATATTGACTGATTATGATATTTATTGGGTCATAATGTATTTAAATTTTCTTTAATGCATATGTTAGTGATTGTTTACTGTGATAAAGTGCAAAGAGGTCTTTAAGAGTGATCCTACAGAGGAAGAATTACCTCATGTCACTGGTCACTTCACAATTAAAAGTTCCATTAGCAAATGATTCTTGCTTCTGGTGTGGGTCATGATTGCATTTTATCGCCTGTAAATCAGGCTCCAGACAGGGAATAAATAAACAGCCCAAGGATGTGGTAATGTCATCTTGAACTTTTTTTACAGATAGAAGCACCTAGGTCCATTTAAGCCAATTAAGTTCAGAATATTTATTGAAGCTAATCCTTTATCATATTTGAATTCTATTTGAAATGGCTTTTTTTCTTGGTTCAGAATATTGATTTAATTGGAACGGCATACCTATAAATTAGATTATTTGATATCTTGGTTATGTATTAGAAAATTTTAATTAGATTGTGTAACTTCAGCATGGTTTATAATTTTTTATTGCAGTAGAATTCAGTGTGCATTTAATGTATTACATAGTGTAATTCTGGCACTTAACGATTTATCTTGAGATTTTCAAAAGTTGGAAAAGTTTTTTTCTCTGTCATTAGCATCCTTTTGTAAAATGCTCACTGAATTTGCTAAGGCTTTAAATGTCTAAATTGAGGTGAAGACTAGTCATTTTGGTTGCCTTAGTCCTTAAAGGGGCAGAGCTTCTCTTCTATAATACCTTGTTCTGAACCCTAAACTCTTTTTTTGTTGTTGTTGAGACGAGTCTTGCTATCTGTCCCAGGCTGGAGTGCAGTGGTGCGATTTCGGCTCACTGCAACCTCTGCCTCCGGTTGAACTCTAAACTGTTTTTGAGACGGAGGCTGGCGTGCAGTGGTGCAATCTCCGCTCACTGCAACCTCCGACTCCTGGGTTCAAATGATTCTCCTGTCTCAGCCTCTTGAGTAACTGGGATTACAGACATGCATCACCATGCCCAGGGAATTTTTGTATTTTTAGTAGAGATGGGGTTTTAGCGTGTTCGCCAGGCTGATCTCGACCTCCCAACCTCAGGTGATCCACCCATCTCGTCCTCCCAAAGTGCTGGGATCACAGTTGTGAGCCACCATGCCCGGTCACCCTAAAGTCTTGACAGGAGTGTGATTGAGCTGCTGTTGCACCCGGCTGCCATCATACTGCCTGCTATGATCTCAGAAGCTGAAATCTCTTTTCTCTTAGATGTTTTAGACATAACATTCAGCAGATATAATGGGTCATGCTATGCTCAGCGCAAGTCTTCCAGTTGATGTGAAGACTTTTTCCTACTTAGCTATCTGCAGATTTCAGAAGCAGACTTTTCTCTGATTCTCCCTGTTAGGCAATACTGAATTTTCTCTTGTGGACCTTATGCTTCTTTTAGAAGCAGAAAAATAAAAGATAATATTTTATAAATCATTACTTTATTTGAATGTTTCCCCTTCTGAGAATTGTACTTGCTTTTCTAGCATACATTTTAATAATCATGGTTTAATTTTCTAGCATACATTTAATAATCATGGTTTACATTCTTCTTCATTCAGAACAGACTCTTCACAGATCTGAAGATTAGCCTTCTTGTAAATTAAGACAGTTTTCTTATTTTTATTTTTATATTTTAGGATGGAGTTTTGCTCTTGTTGCCCAGGCTGGAGTGCAGTGGTGTGATCTTGACTTACTGCAACTTCCTGGGTTCAAGCAATTCTCCTGCCTCAGTCTCCCGAGTAGCTGGGACCGTAGGCATGCATCACCACGCCCAGCTAATTTTTGTATTTTTAGTAGAGACGCGGTTTCACCGTGTTGGCCACTCTGGTCTCTAACTCCTGACCTCAGGTGATCCACCTGCCTCGGCCTCCCGAGCCACCACACCTGGCTGGACAGTTTTCTGTGTAAGTCTGTTTCTTCATAATTAACCATGAAATACAAATGGCTTAGATTGTATGGTAAAAATGAGAGATGTATTCCTGAATTCAGTTGATTGTTGCACCTAAACAAGATTTTCACTGTAGGTTTAGCACCACAGGATACTCATGTAAAATTTTTCTGCCCTTGGATTAAGTAGGTCTTACTTACTATTGAGTTATTCCTTCCTGTTTATTTTTCAAATCACTCTCAAGCAGTAGTTAAAATTCATGAGGGGAATGGATCGTATGATAACGAGACCATTCTCCTTTTTCTATTGGTGAGAGAATGGATCGTATGATACCGAAACCATTCTCCTTTTTCTGTTCATGAGGGGAATGGATCGTATGATACTGAGAACATTCTCCTTTTTCTGTTCATGAGGGGAGTGGATCGTATGAGACCGAGAACATTCTTTTTCCGTTCATGAGGGGAATGGATCGTATGAGACCGAGACCATTCTCCTTTTTCTGGGCCATGTTACTTTGTCACAATGAAGATTAGAAGCACCTATTCTTGCTGGCCCCACTTAAAGTCTGCTCTTTATCTTTGTCTCTTATTTGTGCAATAAAGACCACAAATCTAAAAAATAGGGTTGGGTGCAGTAGCTCATGCCTGTGATCCCAGCACTTTGGGAGGCCAAGGTGGGAAGATCACTTAGGCTCAGAAATTCAAGACCAGCCTGGGCTTACATAGGGAGACCTTGTCTCTACTACTTTAAAGAAAAAAAAAAAAGCCAGGCGTGGTGGCGTGTGTCTGTAGTCCCCAGCTGCTTGGGAGGCTGAGTGGGGAGGATTGCCTGGGCCTGGGCTGTGGAGGCTGCAGTGAGCTGTGATGGCCCCACCACACTCCAACCCGGGTAACACAGACCTTGTCTCAAAATGATAAAATAGGGCCCATATAAATCCTTTTATTAACATTTAAATAGTCATTTAGATTTAACAAATGTAACTTTATGGAATTAAAGCCAAATTAAGGTGTATGATGTTTCTGTTTCTAAACTGAGAATCAGCTTTGAGAGGCATCAGTAAGTAAAGTGGTAGCGCACATGCGTGGGAATGAGACAGGCCAGTGGGGACTCCTGGCCTTACCAACAGGGGCTGGCAGAATCTGGCCTGTGTTGTCATGGGCCTCCTTGGCTTTGGTATAAGTAGCCTGCATTGGAGCAAGCACTCGAGCTGGGAGACTAGATGGAGTGTCACAGTCCTTCAGGTTGAATGATGATGCTATCTACAGCCTGATGGTAGTGGTGGTCAGAAGTCATCGTATTCAAGGAGATTTGCTGATCAATCACATGTTGGGATGTGCGAGGATTAGAGAAGGTAAGGGGACCGCCTGGGTTCTGTTCTGAGAACTAGAAGGATGGGCGTCGTGTCGACTAAGCTCAGAAGACCTGGGCAGGAGCAGGTGTGGGAGGGAGACATTCCTC
Organism: Cacajao melanocephalus; assembly: GCA_963573385.1. NCBI lineage: Eukaryota > Metazoa > Chordata > Mammalia > Primates > Pitheciidae > Cacajao > Cacajao melanocephalus. The sequence continues at coordinate 28,244 of CAUYLG010031983.1, forward strand.
TGGAAGCTAAGGGGGGCAGTTGAGGGTAGGGGCCTCAGATTCAGAGGCAGTATCTGGGCTGAGCCATCAATATTCACAGTGTACTTAAGGTCATGAGACTGAATTAGATCACCCAGGGTGGTGGTGTCCCTAGGAAAGAGCTGAAGAACTAAGCCCCCGGGCGCTCCAAGGTTTAGAGTCCAGGGAGTGAGAACTGACTAATGGAAGTTGAGGAGATGCAGCTGGAAAGGAAGGGAGAAAACCAGGAAAGTAGGATTTCAGGTGCCAAATAAGGACGGTGTTTCAAGGGAAGAGAAAGGTGAGTATTGTCCGATTGAACTATTAGGCCAAGTAAGATTTAGCACTGACAAGTGGCCGTGTCATTTAGCACTGTGGACAGGTAATTTCTGTGGGGTGGTGGAAGCAAAAACCTCAGCAGAGAGATTGAAAAGAATGTCAGCATTATCTTCCTAAAGTGTCATATTAAAGCTGGAAATATGTCATATCACAACAGAAATATGTACACATTTGTTATATATCACAACAAAACATGTACATATTCGTCAAAATACTTGCGAAAGAATGTTTATAGTAACACTGTATAGCCCCTAACCTAGAAATGACACAGATGCCGTTCAGAAGCATCATGGATAATAGTAAGTTGTAGGGTAGTCACAAGACTTACTGAATGAACAAACTACAGCTACTCAGGATGGTATGAGTGAATGGCACAGACCTAACATTGAGTTAAAGAGTCCAGACACACAGAAGTACATTTTGTCAGATTTCATGTGCAGGAGTTCAGAAACAAGCAGAGCTCATTGCAGTTTTTGGAAGGCAGGATCCTGATGCTCCTGGGAGGGTAGCATTGGAAGGGAGCGCAGGGGGCTTCTGCGGTGCTAGGCATTTTCTGCGCGGTGGACTACGTGCGTTTCCATGAGTGTGTTCACTGGGTTAAAATGGATGGAGCCACAGGTTTGTGATTGGGGCACTCTGCTGCAGTAACTTCAGAACAGTTACAGAAGGAGGATCGGAGAAGAATTGGGGGAGTGGTTATAAAGAAAACCAGTCGCTTAAGGGATATGGGGCTAGGGAAGCTGCGTCTTCTAAAGATGGGAGAAGTAACAGCATATGTGTATGCTGCTGGAAATAAGTCAGTGGAATTGCTGAGAGAGAGGAACTGCATCCTGCAAAGTGAGGGTGTGGGGCCTGGTGCTGAGGCAGGGGGCACCGCAGGCCATGTGTCCAAGAAGAGGGAGAGAAACGCTTGTGGGAGCAGCTGCGTGAGCTGGGAGCAGAAGCTCATTCCCACTACTTCCCGCTGTGGCTGCTTTCTGGGTGGTATAGCAGAGGTGAGGATGGGAGGAGCAGCCTTCCCAGACCAGCCACATCTGCATCGCCTGGGGGTCTGTTAGAAATGTACATTCTTGGGCTCCACCCCAGACCTTCTGAATCTAGAATTCTAGGGGTAGGGCTCAGCAAGCTGTGTTTTTTGGTTTTTGGGTTTTTTTATTGGGGGCGGGGTGTTGAGACAGAGTCCTGCTCTTGCACAGGCTGAAATGCAGTGGCACAGCTCACTGCAACCTCAGCCTCCCGGGTTCAAGCTGGGACTACAGACACCCGCCACCATACTCAGCTAATTTTTGTATTTTTAGTAGAGATGGTTTTTTGCCATATTGGCCAGGCCGCTCTTGAATCCCTGGCCTCAAGTGATCCACCCACCTCAACCTCCCAAAGTGCTGGGATTATAGGTGTGATCCACAGCACCTGGCCAGCAAGCTGTGTTTTAATAAGCTTTAATTAATAAGTGTGACTCTGGGCCAGCACAGTGGCTCACGCCTGTAATCCCAACACTTTGGGAGGCTGAGGTGGGTAAATCACAAGGTCAGGAGATTGAGACCATCCTGGCTAACACTGTGAAACCTGTCTCGACTAAAAATACAAAAAATTAGCTGGGCATGGTGGCACGTGCCTGTAGTCCCAGCTACTTGGGAGTCTGAGGCAGGAGAAACACCTAAACCTGGGAGGCAGAGGTTGCAGTGAGCCGAAATCACGCCATGGCACTCCAGCCTGGGTGACACAGCAAGATTCCGTCTTAAAAACAAACAAAAAAAACGACTGTGATTCTGATGCACACTAAAATTTGCGAATTACTGGTCTATGGAAATACAGGATTGCCAGTTAGTGTAGGGCTCACTTGACGTTAGTATCATAAAGTGGAGTGAGACCAGCCACATGGGTTACTTGTTTTTCTGCACCCATAAGCAGCTGACAAGGATGTAGAGGTAGATTTAACCAGGGGTGGGGTTTTTTGCCAAGTGACTAAAAGATTGAATTGGTTGCAAGTTGAGAGTGGTTACAGGAGCCTACTTTTGAATCGAGGCTGTTAAGAGAGGAAATTAATCCATGAGTGGAGACCTGAGGGCAAGGGAAGGGGAGCTGGAAGGGAGAGGAGATCTCCAGGGAGAGGAGACCTGTGGCGTCAGGGTCCTCCAGGGAGTCAGTGTAGAGGTGGCTAAAGCTAAGATCAGAGGGACTTAGTTACTGAGAATGACACTTGGAGGACAGGACTGAAGGAATTGGTAGCTAAGATGGAGTTGAGGGACAGCCAGGATATTAGAATGACAGTCTACTGTGGGCCACTGATGTCACCAAAAATCATCACCAGACTGTGTTGGACTCTCAGGAGCTAAAGTCTCGAATTAAGGGGCAGTGACTGCACCCGGGAGAGGTAATGGATGCTCAAGCCCAGTGCTTGAGATTGAAAGCCCGGGATTTTAAGGGGGATGGAAAGGAAGTATAGTCTAGAAGTGGCTGTAAGGAGCCCAGGGGTCCTCCCTCTCTCTGTACCCAGTGGTCCAAGGGTGTAAAAGAGACCACAGCCACTCCTGCAGAGTGCCATGAGGAACAGAGAGTGCTGCACGGCTCTTGTGAAGATGGGCTACTGGGTGTTGCAGTATAGTCAGAAGGAAAACCTGTGTGTTAGGAGACCAAGAGCACAAACAGTAAAAGAAAAGATGAACTGGACTTAAAATTAAAAACCTTTGTGCTTCAAAAGACACCATCAAGAAACTGAAAATACAGCACATTGAAAGAGAAGATGCTTATGTCATATATGTAAAGGAGTCCATGATAAAAAGCCTAACTAAAACTGGGCGAAGGATCCAATTGGACATCTCTCTAGGGAATAGCAGCAAATGGGCCGTGAGCTCATGCAGAGATGGCCAGCATCACTAGTCCTCAGGGAAGGGCAAAGCACGGCCACAGGCTGCCGCGTACACCCACTAACAGGGTGGGGATCGGACCAGGAATCACAGGGTTGGTGAGGATGTGGAGGAATCAGAGTCCTCATGCGTTGCCAGTGGGAATGCAATATGGCGCAGCCACTTTGGAAAATGGCTTTGCAGTTCTTCAAAAGGTTAGTTACCTTTTGACCCAGCAAAAGTATATTCACACAAAAACTTGTACCCAAGTTCTTGCAGCAGCATTATTTGTAATAGCTAAAGGATGGAAATGACTCAAAGGCCCATCAACTGACATGAGTAAACAGAATGCGGTTCATCTGTACAGTGGAATATTACTGGGCTGTCAAAAGGGATAAAGCACTGACACGTAGCACACATGGATGCACCTGGATTGTGTTACGCTCGGTGATAGAGCACAGATGCAGAAATCCCTGAAGACATGATTCCATTTATATGAAATGTCCAAAACAGGAAAATCTAGAGAGCTGGAAGGTAGATGTGTGATTACCAGGGCTGGGAGGAACCAGGAGTGGCAGCTAAGGGATGTGGAGTTTCTTTTTAGAATAATGAAAATCTTCAGAAATTGACTGTGGTGAATGCTGTACAACTTTATGAATGTAATAAAACCTTTGAATGTAAAGTACATGGATGATATCCCAGTAAAGCTGTTACCAAGGAATAATACGGGAAGATGGTGACAGAGAGCCAGTGTCACAGAAGTTAGAGAAAGCAGCAGTTAGTATAAATCAGAGTTCATGGGTGGATCGTCCTAAAGCTAGAAGGAGTATAGTGATTATACTGTCAGCTCTTGTTAGGGAAACATAGTACCCAGTGGTAACAAAATCTTTTATCGAAGGCATCAGTATCGAATTTCTCAAGAGGTGACTTAACAGCAGATTTCTAAGGTCTGATGTTTTACTCTCCTGTATGGCAAAAGTAGAAATTTGAAACCTGAAAGATGTTTGCTTCTAATTGTTGAAAATAGTTACTGGTTATGTGGGGCACCTTGATATTGGGCCTGAGTTTTTTGTTTTTTTTAAATTCCTAATGTTTTTCAGAATCAGGAGTGTGAAAACTGTCCTCAAATGCTCAGATGCTTGCTTTTTGCCAGTGGAGGTGGGAATGTGGGTTTGTTCATGAAGATGTAAGATTATTTTCTGGAAGTTTTGCTGAGCAGGATAGGGAGTTTCTTTGTTTTAGAGCCTGAACCTGGGAGCCATAGAACTAGAAGTGGAGAAAAAAAAGAAGGGTCGGGCCAGGCACAGGGACTCACCCCTATATTCCCAGCACTTTGAGAGGCCAAGGCAGGCAGATCATCTGAGGTCAGGAGTTTGAGACCAGCCTGGTCAACATGGTGAAACTCTGTCTCTGCTCACAATACAAAAAGCAGGCAGGCATGGCGATGAGTGCCTGTAAGACCAACTACTCGGAAGGCTGAGGCAGGAGAATCACTTGAAACTGGAAGGCAGAGTTTATACTGAGCCAAGATCATGCCATTGCATCCAGCCTGGGCTAAAGAGCAAAACTCGCTCAAAAAAAAAAAAAAAAAAAAAACGAGTCAACTCCAGGCTGCTCAAAATGATATTGTGGGTGGATCGCTGGAAGCCACTATGACGAAAATAGGACAGGAAACATGCACTTTGCATCTCCCCAACACCTCCCATCCCCTGTGCCCTGCAGGGCTTCTGAAGTGAAAGGAGAGTTGAGAGGGGGAAGGGAATCTATCCAGGCATTCCTTGTCCTTATTGAGTGCCAGGGTCTCAAAGAAGAAAAGGCGGGAGCACTGTGAGGCCTGGGCCACTCTGCGTGCTGGGGATTTGGGCAGCCTTTGTAGAGCAATAAGAGTGCAGCACCCGTGTCCTGGTGTGGTATTTCAGGATTTGCAAGGCAGAATTGCTCTTCTCTGAATGACAACTAGTGGGCTCTTCTCAGTTCTTCGTGGTAGATACCTGCTGAATCAGGAGTGAGTGGCACAGTTCACTTCAGCTCGCATTTAAAGATTTGCTTTAGGGCACCTGCCAGTGGAGTTTGAGAGGGAGGCTCACAACCTAACCCCTTCCAGGGAGCTTGGTGACCTCCTGCTGCTGTTCCTGCATGTGAGGCGCACGGGACACTGGGACAACATGGATTTTTATTTCAGTGTCAGGTAGCTGTGTAGACAGAGTGTTGGCAGGAGTTGAAGGCATAGAAAGCTCTCTGGAATAGGATTGTGAAGATCTAAGACTTGAAATGGGTCTTGACATATACATAATCTGAAACTCATGACCGGAATACTCTAAAACAAGAATGAATGGGTTTTCTTGCAGACAGATTCATGAATGCAGAATTCTGGTGTGTAATGTGGTTCCTGACATACAGTTGGCGATAAATGTTTGTGGCCGGGCACGGTGGCTCACACCTGTAATCCCAGCGTGTTGAGAAGCTGAGGCAGGCAGATCACGAGGTCAGGAGTTCGAGACCAGCCTGACCAACATGGAGAAACCCTGTCTCTACTAAAAATACAAAATTAGGCGTGATGGCACATGCCTGTAATCCCAGCTATTGGAGAGGCTGTGGCAGGAGAATTGCTTGAACCCAGGAGTTGGAGGTTGTAGTAAGCCAAGATCGTGCCATTGCACTCCAGCCTGGGCAATGAGGGAAACTCCGTCTCAAAAAAACACAAAACAAAACAAGTGTTGGTTGCATGATGGGGCACTGTATACTGAATTTGGACTCATGCATTAAAGATGAGGTATGTCTCCTGCCCTCTGGGAGCTTAGCCCCTAGTGGTCCCAGTGACTGAAAGGACTGTGTTTTTCAGTTCCAGCTTACTAATTCTGAAGCATAATTATTAAATAACATGTTACTATTAGTATACGTTCTTATTTTACATTTTTTTTTTGTTTTTTAAATTATGTGGTTAGTATGATTTGAAATAATTTAAATTATCTGCTTGCTCAATTAGGATGGCTTTAAAGCAAGACATCATCTCTTATATAGTTTTTAGATTAAGTTATAAATGTTCACTTTAGAGCTGCCTGAAGATTGATAGAGATGCATTTGAAAAGCATTATTTTTTTTATTGATTCTTAATGTAGTAAATTACTGAAGTTATTTGGCGGCAAACAGAAATGGCCTGTGATGTGATTCACATTTATTCTCCTCATAGAGCCACAATTTGCATTAATTGCATTGCAACTGCACTCACTTATATTAAAAGGCTTCTACTATAATTAATCCTTTTTATTTCAAATCATTTTGGCACAATTTCTAGCTATAAACATTCATAAAAGACAGTTGAGAAATTCGTTACAGGTTTTTTCCATATACCTACTGCTATTTTTTTCATGACAAGTAGTTATTGATATGCTTCTAGGAACAAGTGTGGTACAGCTGGCTGAGAATTAAGGCCAGTGTGAAAAATGCTAAGTGGATTATTTTGCATAAAAAATAGGCAGTTTTTGAAGTTGTATAATTAACCTGTGTTTAGAAAATACCTTGATTTATGCTTACATTTGTATCTCAGTTGCATACGTTATGGAAATTTAATTTATAATCCATTTAGCTGATGCAGTCATAGTTTTTAGTGCTATCATTTATTAGTGCTTGTATATTAAATGCTCTGAAGGTTTAAACCTGCCTTATGTAAAAAATTATACCTATGCATTTACATTTTATGAGTCACTGTGGGATTCTTTTTAAAATTCAGGTGGTTCTGATATATTTAGCTGGTTTCATTGGTTTATTGTTACTAATGCAGAAGTGGCAAACAGTGACCTTTTATATTGAACATCAAATGATTTACACTTCCAGTTTACTTTTAAAGTCCGCTGTACAAATGAGGGCTTTTCTTCAACACCTGGAATCAATCATGGAGTTTTATGCAGAATGTTCTCCTTGGCTTTGAACTCGTCATTCATTTAGAAGCGATGGCATTTATAAGTGCTCCAGGTTAATAGTATTACCCATCCTTAACTGTAAGCAAACTGTGGCTTTTCAACACAACTTTCTTCACATTATCAGGAGATGACGACTGTGTGCCTTATTATTCATTCTCTCATTAAGAAGCTCTTTTTCCCATCTTTTCAAAATAAATTGGGTAATCACTAGTCCTCAAATCAGAAATAAAAACACAAGGGCATAATACCTCTCTGATACTTTGGTTTACCTGGCAGAGGCCAGCTTCGTCTTCCTGGAGGGGATGTTATGCCGGCTGTAGTTATCAGACACGCACCTGAGCTCCTTCAAAACAGCATTCCTTCTTCACAGTGTGTGTCATTTTCTGAAACAAGAAGCCAGTGGCATTCTAGCTGTTTGCTTTTGGGAAAATGTCAACAGCTGTTTTCTAGTTTTCTCCAGTCATATTAGTGGATGAATTCTTAAAATGTGACTCTCAAGGGGTGTCTGCGCATGCCCTGTTGGCGTGTATAAGCTCTAGAGTGCTTGTTAAAGGATGCGTGTTTTACAGACTACACATGCGAAATCGATTACTAGATAACGGTAACTCTGCGGGAAGCTATGACTCAGCACAGGACTGACCATCCCCCCCTCCCCCCGCCACAGAAGCAGTGGCTTACAGATGAAATGTGTTCGTTGCTGGAAGCCTGCAGACGCGCAGTCCCCGCTCTCCAGACGCCGCTTGCTCCCACGTTATTAATTTGCTCAGATCTGCCTAATATTTACAGTGCATGATGTGGTCGGCGACGGCCTCCAGGTTGAAGAGTGACTACCCCGTAAAGTTTTATTTTTGTTTTGGTATTTCCTGGGTAGCACAATAGCACACCTCTCTGAAGACTAGGTGCATTCTTTTTTTTTTTTGAGATTATGTGCTCTTCTTGCCCAGGCTGGAGTGCAGTGGTGCAGTCTCGGCTCACTGCAACCTCCTCCTCCCAGGTTAAAGCGATTCTCCTGCCTCAGCCTCCCAAGTAGCTGGGATTATAGGCATGTGCCACCACACCCGACGAGGTTTTTGTGTTTAGTACATACAGGGTTTCACTGTGCGGGTTGGGCTGATCATGAACTCCTGACCTCAGGTGACCATCACACCAGGCCTGACTGGATGTATTCTAACACAAGTGGCTTTTGTAGAGGAACCACATATCTTGTTTGCTTCCATTCCTTTACCTTAACACATTGTCCAGATAGACCACATGGAAACGAGATAACTAATGTCCAGCTGCATGCCTAGCACAGTGCCTGGCACCTAGTGCCTAGCAAGTGCTCAAGGAATGGTAACTCTTGTCTGTATTAGAAAACTTTTGGCCAGGCACAGCGGCTTACACTCTGGGAGGCTCAGGCGGGCGGATCACCTGGGCTCAGGAGTTTGAGACTGGCCTGGCCAATATGGCAAAACCCCATCTCTACTAAAAATACAAAAATTAGCCAGGTGTGGTGGCTCATGCCTGTAATCCCAGCTACTTGGGAGGCTGAGGAGATGGGGGTTGCAATGAGCCGAGATCACACCACTGCACTCCAGCCTGGGCAGCAGAGCAAGACTCCGCCTCAAAAACAAAAAGAAGAAGAAGAAGAATTATGACAAGACAGATCTGTGTGGCTTCCAAGTCAGTTGTTTGTTATAAAATACTAAGAATAAAATAAAAATACTCAGAATAAAATACTGTATAAAATACTAAGAGTAAAATAAAAATACTCAGAATAAAATACTGTATAAAATACTAAGAATAAAATAAAAATACTCAGAATAAAATAGTAAGACTGTTACTGAATAGTTAAGAGCTTATTTCCAATTTCTTATGGCATTTTGCAACTTTAGGCCGTTGGAATATTTATCATGCCAACGAAAACCTGACTTCATGTTGGAAAACTTACATTTTTCCTTCCCACCTTTTTTTGCTATGGAATTTTTAGAGATTAATATAGTAACTAATACAGTAATACCAATACTTGATTTAATCCAGTACCATTAGTTATCAGGAAAATGCAAATTAAAACTATAATGAGATGCCCCATTGCACCAACCAGGATGACTAAAATTTAAAAGACTGACGAAAATGATTGGCAAGGATGTACACCAGTTAGAACCCCCATACTTTGCTGGTGGTAATGGAAAAAGTCATTGCATTTTGGAAAACAGCTCAGGCAGTGGAGGATCTAAGGTTTCTATATCTTGGTCTTTGTGGTCGCTGCACAGATATAATCAAATGTAAAAGTTTATCAGGCTGTACAGGAGGATGTGTACATTTTACTACACATAAATTATACTTTGAAATAAATACAAGAAATTATGCAGCAAATCATTTGATTAAAAAGGTGTGCAGTAACTTAAAAGTGAAAACATAAGTGGGCCAGGCACAGTGGCTCCCACCTGTAAGCCGAGCACTTTGGGAGGCTGATACAGGTGGATCATGTGAGCTCAGGAGTTCAAGACCAGCCTGGTCAACATGCCAAAACCCTGCCTCTACTAAAAACACAAAAATTAGGTGAGCATAGTATTGGGTGCCTGTAATCCCAGCTACTCGGGAAGCTGAGGCAGAAGAATTGCTTGAACTTGGGATGTGGAGGTTGCAGTGAACCGAGATGACGCCACTGCCCTCCAGCCCGGACAACAGAGCAAGACTCAGTCTCAAAAGATAAATGAATAATAAGTGATATTTCTTAACGTGAAAAATGGCATGAAACCTGCATTTGGAACATAGCCACCCTCCCTCTTTGACTCACTGTCTGTGGCTGCTTTTGTGCTGCAGGGCAGAGTGGCATATGCAGTGAGGAACAGGGATTCCAGAAACTGCTCAAGTCCTAATACTCTGTCCTTGAACAAGGCCTTGTTTGGAAATAGGGTCTGTGCAAAGTTTAGGTAAGGTCATCTCATCTCAATTGTCCTCAGGTTAAGATGACACCATACTAAATGAGAGTGGGTCCTGAAATCTAATGACGAGTGTCCTGATAAGAGAAAGAAGAGATTCAGACCCAGAGAGAGCACGCACAGGGAAGACGGCTGTGAGAAGAGACAGGAAAGGGCTGTGGGAGCCACAAGCCAAGGCCCACCGAGGGTTGCCCAAAACGCCAGGAGCTGGAGGTGCATGGGGCTCCTCCCCCGCAGGGCAGGTGGCCTGTGGAGCTGCAAGGCCGTAACTTTGTGTTGCTTTCAGTCTCATAGGTGTGTGGTCATTTGCTGTGGCCACCTCAGGAGAGCGACATACCTGCAGTTCCTGGAGGATTCGCCATCCTTCCCTTGACGAGAAGCAGTTGTTGGCTTCTGTCTCACAGGAAGCATCTGACTTTTCAGAATTGCATGATTTCTGCACTAGGTGGTCTGTTCCAGAGTTTTCCGCAGCAGAGTGCATGCACTGAATGCCTGAATGGGAGCCTGGGGCAGGGTACTTGCCCAGTGGATATTGGCTTCCACCTTCGGTACTATGAGGAGAAAACACCTGCTCTCTTAGGATTTGGTTTAATATCAAATTGAGCATATGGTTTCTTTATTTGTAGGAAGCATGCAAGAGGCCTGTATCTTAAATGCTAACGTTGTCGCTATCCTTTGAAGGCTCTCTATGAAAATATGCTGGTGGAGCTGCCCTTTGCCGGCTTCTTTCTCTCCAAGTTGCTCGGAACCAGTGCAGATGTGGACATTCACCACCTTGCCTCCTTAGACCCTGAGGTGTATAAGAATCTGCTCTTTTTGAAGAGCTACGAAGACGACGTGGAGGAGCTTGGGCTGAACTTCACAGTGGTGAACAACGACCTGGGAGAGGCACAGGTGAGGAGTCAGTGAGGAGGACGATTCACACACCTCTGTAGCCAGGAGCAATATCTCCTTTTGTGTGGAAGTCCATTTGCTTTCCGTTGTTTGACTTCTGCAGCGTTTAGTTAGAATGACTGCGGCTGGGAGTTAGCACCTTAGCCCTGGCCTCTGAGCTGAGTGCAATTCCTGCTGCCACACAGGAAGCCTGTTCCTGCCCGGCAGACCAATCCAAACACTTCTTGCCCAAGTATTTCATTCAGGGGATCCTCTCCCAAGGCTGCAGCCCAGCCTTGTTGCTCGCCTGGCTTTTGTGGTGCTGCAGTGGCCGTTCAGCAGCTTCCCAGCAGGACCCTTGTGGTTAGTCTCATTATTCCTTGCCCGCGCAGAGCCACCACAGCTGCTCCAGCACTGCCTAGGGTGTGTGTTTGTTACCCAACTGCTGGTTTTTATTATTTATATCCTTTTTAAAAAAGGAAAAAGAAAGGTCTATATTGGAGAGTCAGACTGATTTTCTTAACGGCTTTCTCAGCATGTAACTCGACGCACCATAAAATCTGCCCTTTTCAGAGTGTGTGAATCAGTGGTTTTTGGTGTGTTCATAACGTTGTGCAGCCATGTGTCAGCACATTTTCCTTGCTCTACAGAGCAACTGTGCATGCATTAGCAGGCTCCCCCACCCCGTGGAGGCAGCCACCAGTCTTCTGTGTCTCTGCGTGGGCCTGCTCCAGACAGTCCACATCCATGGAATCTTTTACGTGGGCTTCCGTGGCTTGTAGTTGCATGGATTGGGACTTGATTCCTTTTTCTGGCCAAATGATACTCCATTATATGGATATACCACAAGGTCTTTATTGGTTGATGGACATTGGGTTCCTCTGTTTGGGCTATTAAGAATAATGCTGTTATAAGTATCCATGTACAGCATACTAAAATAATTACTAGTGAGCTGGTAACATCTGGGCTTTGCTTCAAATATACTTTGAGCATCCCTGATCTGAAAATCCAGAATGCTCCAAAATCCAGAACTTTCTGAGTTCTGACATGAAGCTCAAAGGAAATGCTCATTGGACCATTTCAGGTTTTCGATTAAGGAAAATTATAACTGAAATTATACCTGATAAGTATAATGCAAGTATTCCAAAATTTGGGAGGAAAAAATCCAAACATTTCTCGCCCAAGTATTTCATTCAGATAAGGGATACTCACCTTGTGTGTTGAGAACAGGGGAAGTAGTGGGGCTATCAGTGCCAGAGACTGGCCAGGAGGTGCGATGCCTGGTGAACTGGCTGTGAGGGGTTGAGAGCTCACACACCGTTGTGTACACTTTAGCCTATGGGGTTTTTTGCGGTTGTTGTGTGGTTTTGAGACAGCGTCTCACTCTGTCACCCCAGCTGGAGTCTACGTAGTGATGCTGCCTCGGCTCTCTGCAGCCTCATCCTCCTGAGTAGCTGGGATTACAGGCAGGCATGCAGCACCATGCCTGGCTAATTTTTGTGTTTTTTTTGTAGAGACAGCGTCTCCCTGTGTTACCCAAACTGGGTTCACACAATCCTCCTGCACTGGTCTCCCAAAGTGCTGGGATTACAGGCATGAGCCACCATGTCTGGCTAATTTTTTGTAGTCATGGGCGTCTCCCTATCTTGTCTAGGCTGGTGGTAAACTCCTGAGGTCCTCCTGCTTCAGCCTCCTAAAGTGCTGGGATTACAGACACAAGCCACCATGACTGTCCAAGAGCCATATTTTATTTGGCTACAACTTATTTAGTTGCTTTTGTTTCTGCGTATCCTTCCATACTATAGAGCTGAATTTTCAACAGTGCAAAATGTAGATAATTTTGGTTGCTGTCATTAGGAAATGACAGCCACATCCAGTGATGCTGCTTGCTACTGTGGCCTTCCACCACCTAGTGGCGTGATTTCTAAATGGCATAAAAGCCTTGGCACGGTGAGTGCTGTAGTGACCTGCCTGAGGCCTTTGCTAATGCGAGGATTTCCCATTTTTCCTTCTGAAGTAGACGGTAATAGTGAAATGTCACATATGCAAGAATTCCATTAAAGCTTTGCTGATAATACTGGAGTCTGTTAAAAGCAAAAGTGTGAAGTTAAGATGTTCCAATTATTCATAGAAATTCCCACTGAGTTAAAAAGTTATAATATATGAGAATAATTATACTAAAGAGCCTAATTAGAAAAATTAAGAAATTCACTAGTGAAGCACCTAATTTAGAGGGAGGTCTTAAAGACTTCTGTAGAAATAAATAGGTGGTCCTCTATACAAGTTTTTAAGTTTATAAAATGTGATTTAAAGATTTGTAATATGCAAATAGTTTATTGTGTTAGCAGGTTATGTTAATCATCCCTTTTAAAATAATGGTGCTGTTCTCAAATTTGCTTTCTTCAGTGTAATCAATTTGGCTGTTTGTTAATCTGTTCAATCGTCAACATGAATTTTAGACTTCTAATTTACATAGAACTCTTTCTAGTGGAAAATGCTAAGGGTTTAAGAAGGACTCACAAATAAGCAGCTGTTAAGTAGAAAAGATTGGACTTGAGTCACGACACCTTGGTTCAGGTCCTAGCTCGGCTGCTTTTCTGTGAGGCTTAAGAAAGTCGCAAGACCCATTCCTCATCTCAGATGAGGGTGTGAGTACAAGAGGATTAAATGAGCTAATGGAAGTAGGTCATGTATGGTGGTGTCTTGTGGGGCCTTCTGGATTCCAAGTGAAGATAGACCTTCCGGAGGAGCAGAGAGGACAGCTCTTGGTTTCTTGCTGTCCTGAGAACTGCTTCAGTTAAATATATTTGTATTTAAAGGAAATTTTGAATATGTCCGTCAGATCTGAAATATAGCATTTATTTTACATGATTTTTAAGTTCACATAGTTGTTTAGGCTTAGCCTAAGAGAGGATTTTAAATTAAAAGTAGTGTAACCATTTAAAAGGTATTAGAGGTCACGCACAGTGGCTCACACCTGTAATCCCAATACTTTGGGAGGCCAAGGCGGGCGGATCATTTGGGATCCAGAGTTCAAGACCAGCCTGGCCAACATGGTGAAACCCTCTCTTTACTAAAAATATTAAAAAATGAGCCGGGCATGGTGGCATGCACCTGTAATCCCAGCTACTCTGGAGGCTGAGGCACAGGAATCGCTTGAACCCAGGAGGCTGAGGCTGCAGTGAGCCATGATCGCACCCCTGCACCCCAGCCTGGGTGACAGAGTGAGACCTTGTCTCAAAAAAACAAAAAAAAAGTTATTAGAAATGTTCATTTTTTCTGATCAGGCAAGGTAATTGGGAGCCTTGGAAGTTCCTCTAACTGATAACTTCACTGGTCATTTGTCTTCCAAATCATACAAGTACATCATCATTTATTACCTGCCTCTAATCCATTTAAAGGAAGGGGTGGTATTTTATATATTGAATTATAATAGCTAGCCTCCTGAGGCTTGGTTAACAGATGGACTGTCAGCTGAGTACAAGCAAAGGAATTAAGGTAATGAACACAATCTTTAATCAGAATGAAGACAATGGAATTGAAAGCCCATTCTTAGAGTTGATGGTTCCAAAACTTAGAAAGTGAATTAGTAAGAATAATTGAATCATCATTTAAAATGTGAAATGTTGAAAGAAGCAAATCTGGTAAATTGAACATTCAAGTTCAATTTGAACGTTCAGTATAAAATGAGAAAGCAAACGACTCTCATGTAACCATCAGCTATAGGATGACTTAAGTCAAGCTCTCTAGCAGATTTGTGAAACAGCCTTTCTGTAAACGGTGAGAGACTGGGACATCAGTGCCATTGCCCAGAGGCAGCAGTCTTGTCTGTTACTCTGGGGATACTAAAGTTACCAGGAAAACTGAAGGCTGTGAAAAGGAAAGAATGGGAAGGTAGAGAAGTGGGAATGTCTTTGTTCATTTACTTTGGGCTTATTTTGTATTTTCTTCATCCATGCTATAGACTACCCTTATCTAACACCAGGAATGCGGTTGGGTGTTTTTGTTGGTTTTTGTTTTGTTTTAGAAACATAGATGGGGAGGCCAGGCGTGGTGGGTCACGCCTGTAAACCCAGCAATTTGGGAGGCCGAGGTGGGCGGATCACTTGAGATCAGGAGTTGGAGACCAGCCTGGCCAACATGGTGAAATCCCATCTCTACTAAAAATACAAAAATTAGCCAGATGTGGTGGTGGGTGCCTGTAGTCCCAGCTGCTTGGAAGGCTGAGGCAGGAGAATCATTTGAACCTGGGAGGTGGAGGTTGTAGTAAGCCGAGATCACACCAATGCACTCCAGCCTGGGCAACAGGGCAAGACTCCATTTCAAAAAAAAAAAAGGAATAAAAAAGAAATATAGATGGGGGTCTTGCTTTATCTCAAACTCCTGAACTTAAGGGATCTTCCTGCCTCAGCCTCCCAAAGTGCTGGGATTAGGATTAGAGGTGTAAGCCACTACACCCAGCTTGTCTTTTTGTTTTCTTAATAAACACTTTTTTAAAAATTTCTTTAAAGTGTACTCTTTATAAATTGTGGTTACATGTTTATATTACAGTATTTTGCTCACATACTGGTTTTTATGAATTCATATCATCACAAAAATTCCAAGTCAGAACAAATGTCACAATTTTATTAATGGCCAAACATGTCAAGGTGTAAAGTGACTTGTCTGTCAGACAAGTAGGGGACGGTAAGGTCCAGGTCTGAGTGTTTCTGCTGTGCTGGTTTTCTCATGATCACGCTTGTGCCTATGGGAGCCCCACACTACACCTGCAAATCTGTGAGTGTGGCCATGTACTGATAAAAAATGTTCTTCCTCACCCTGTTTGTGTACGTAAGAAATCGGCTGGTCTGTTACCACGAAGCGTTACCACCGTCCTTTGCATCGTGGTTAGTACTTGAATGCAGCAACATTGTGTCAGCACACAGGTAAATGTGTGCTGCCTCTGTGGTTGAATATGAGGAGTCGCTTTACTGCGGCCTTCTGTTTCCTCCAGAAGAAGTCGCTTTTTCTCTTCTGACTTATGTTGATTGTTTGCTTCATATCTTTGCCCTTTGTGATTTCTCATCTTCGTTTAAATAAAATTGCCACGGTGACACTGCTTCACAGTTCCCTCGTGCTTTGGAGAAAACACGGATGGTTAGTGATCTTAAAGACAGAATAAGATGCCGGGCTTTGGAGAATCTTCTTGGAGTGCATCTTTGAGTCTGCCCACAATAGTGGGCATGCTCGTTTACTGTTTCGTATTTAGATTCTTGTTCACAAAACAAGTCCTATTTTCTTAACACATTTGTTTCTTGTCTTTTTTTAACCTATTATTGTTACCATACTTTGAGAATTTTGAGATGCTTATGTTTTGTATTTACAGGTAGTTGAACTAAAATTTGGGGGGAAAGACATCCCTGTCACCAGCGCCAACCGGATTGCGTACATCCACTTGGTGGCGGACTACAGGCTGAACAAGCAGATCCGCCAGCACTGCCTGGCTTTCCGACAGGGCCTCGCCAACGTCGTCAGCCTCGAGTGGCTCCGAATGTTTGATCAGCAAGAAATTCAGGTACCCTACCTGCTGACTTTCTGGGACACGCTTGTCACAGGAAATGAAAAGCCTTTCTTAAAATTTATCTTAAATTTTATCATTTGGACTTTTTTCCTTAGGTATTAATTTCTGGTGCACAAGTTCCCATAAGTCTAGAGGACCTAAAATCCTTTACAAACTACTCAGGTATGTTATCACTGCCAGTTATTTTTTCTGAAATGTTGCAGGTGATCATATTTCCAAAGTAATTTTTATTTTATTTTTGTTATTTATTTGGTTTCTTTTTCCAAACAGAGTTTCACTCTTGTTGTCCAGGCTGGTATGCAGTGGCGATTTCAGCTCACTGAGACCTCCACCTCCCAGGTTCAAGCAATTCTCCCACCTCAGCCTCCCAAATAGCTGAGATTACAGGCACCTGCCACCAGACCCAACTAATTTTTGTATTTTTAGTAGAGAGGAGGTTTCACCATGTTGTTGCCCAGGCTGGTTTCAAACTCCTGAACTCAAATGATCCAACACCTCAGCCTCCCAAAATGCTGGGATTACGGTTGTGAGCCACTGTGCCCAGCCCCAAAGTAATTTTTAATGTAGTCTTTTGTATGGGTAATTTACATGGTTCAGAAACCAGATGGCTGAGTGCAGTGGCTCATGCCTGTAATCCCAGTGTTTGGGAGGCCAAGGCAGGCAGATCACTTGAGCTCAAGAGTTTGAAACCAGCCTGGGCAACATGGTTACAAAAAATACAAAAATTAGCTGGGCACAGTGCTGCACACCTGTAGTCCCAGCTACTTGGGATGCTGAGGCAGGAGAATCACTTGAGCTGGAAGATGGAGGTCATGAGATCTCAGTGAGCCAAGATCGCACCGCTGCACTCCAGCCTGAGCAACAGGAGTGAAACCCTGTCTCTACATACATACATACATACATATATACATACGTGGGCAAAAAAAATTAAACAGATGTTTAACATAAGAAGATAGATTACTCCAAGAATGTTAAGTTGCTGGCCTGAAAAAAAAAAAGAAGAAAAAAAGAAGGTAGATAAATGGCCAGGAACCCAATAAGCACATGATGCGATGTTCAGCACCATTAGTCATAATAGAGAAATGCCGCGTAAACCCAAATGAGGTAACCGCACATACCCACTAGTTGTCTACTGGGTGCACGTGGGATCTTTTTGAGGAAATGGAAGTGTGCTGAAGCTGGATTGTGCTGATGGTTGCAAAACTCTAAATCTACCAAGAATCATTTTTATATATGTGTGTGTATCCGTGTGTATGTGTCTCTTAGTTGCAATCCCCATCCGCACTGAGGGCTGGCACCTCTAATCATCTCAGCTATACCAGTAAATAGGTTTAAAATATTATAATCATTTTGGTGCCAATTAATGCACTTAAGATATTTTATTGGTGTTATTTCTGTAGCACATTAACACTGAGGGAACAATATATAGCAATTATTTTAAGTTTAGGAAGCACTTTACGAGATTAAAAGCTATAAGCAGCAGACATTACATTTTAGAATAGTGGTCTCATCATATAGTGAGATTGGTTGTTAGCCATGGTATTCATATCTGAATGATAACAAGTTATTATCAGACGAGGGATGATAAAATGAGACACCATGTCATGCTGGGAAACACCCAGCTGTGTTAGTGCGAGGCACCCGTTGTGTGTCATTGCAGATCTGCGGCCACACGCAGACCCTTCTCTACTGTGTGCTACCATCTGCTCAGCAGCAGCTTTGAGTTGCCAGCACAGCTCTTCAAAATAAGGCTTCTTGGCGGTAGCTTTTGGTGCCTGCTTTCATCTTACAGCTGCAGGGCAGTCCTTATTCTAGCCTTTGTCAGCTTCGGGTGTGTGTGTGTGTGTGTGTGTGTGTGTGTGTGTGTATGTCTTCAGGTATGTGTGTATGTGTGTTGCCATGTGTGTGTGTGTCTCTCTTGCCCTGTGTCACCGTGTGTGTTGTGTCTCTCTCGCCCTGTGTCACCGTGTGTGTGTGTGTGTGTGTGTGTGTGTGTGTATGTGTATGTGTATGTGTCTCTCTCTCTCTCGCCCTGTCACCCAGGCTGGAGTGAAGTAATGTGATCTCAGCTCACTGCAACCTCTGCCTCCTGAGTTTAAGCGATTCTCCCACCTTAGTTAGCATCCAGAGAAGCTAGGATTATGGGTGCGCACCACGACGTCCAGCTAATTTTTGTATTTTTGGTAGAGACGGTGTTTCACCACGTTGGCCAGGCTGTTTTTGAACTCCCGGCCTCAAGTGGTCCGTGGGCCTGGGCCTCCCCAAGCGCTGGGTGTATTACAGGTGTGAGCTACTGTGCCCGGCCCTGCTTTGATCCTCCTTATGTTGCTCTCCCCTTCTTGTGCTTTGCCCATCACCTCCACATAAGTGGCAAGCAGTGGGGTGGGGGGGCAGTTGGGGGCAGAGAATTCCACTTTTGCATTTACAATTGTCCTTCATATCTGTGGGTTCTATCCACATCCATGGCTTCAACCAGTTGCATATTTTAAATATTTGAGGAAAAGTCCAGTGGTCGTGTCTGCACCGAATACATGCTAAGCAATATAGCATCACAGCCATTTACATAGCCTCTGCATTGGAGTAGAGGGTACAAGTGCTCTAGAGCTTATGGAAGTGCACGGAAGGATGTACGCAGGTGATACACAGATGGCCACGCCATTCTGTAGAAGGGACTTGAGGATCCATGGACCTCAGTATCTGGGGGGGTCTAGACCAAGCCCTGTGGATCCTGAGGGGTGGGCGTGCTTTACGTTTCATCAGACGTGTTCATTTTGCCACAGGAGGCTATTCTGCAGACCATCCTGTCATTAAGGTCTTCTGGAGAGTTGTGGAAGGCTTCACCGATGAAGAAAAGCGCAAACTGCTGAAGTTTGTAACAAGCTGCTCTCGACCCCCTCTCTTGGGGTTTAAGGTACTCAGCTTTCATGACATTCGCTTTAAAGACCAGATCATAATAAGAAAGGCAGCAGAACATGCGATGGGGTTAAATGAAGTCCTGTTATATACATACACTCTTGTTCTTCATCTGTATTTTTAATTAAGTACTGGTTATGGTATTTGTATTTCAGGGCTAGTTTTATTTGGGGTTGCTTGCTTGTTTGTTCACAATAACCTCTTCATGTAATAGTTGCACATTGTGGTTCTGATTACCTGTGAACAAACTGTGCTTTTGGAGGGACTGTTTACAGGATGAATAATTAGTCTCATAAATCTGTAACACATCTTGGGCTTTTTGCTACTGAACTGAAGCAGGTACAACCTAGAGATGTTGATGGATAGGATATGAGCAGAAGCACCTTTTCCTCCTGGTCACTCACTGTTACTTACTCTTACCCAGCCTTATTTTACCACTTCTGGAAATTAGTGTTGGGCTTACATCATTTGACTTATTTTTAGCAATGAAAATTGCCTCAGGCAGGTGGATCATTTCAAGTCAGGAGTTGACCAGCCTGACCATGTGGTAAAACTCTGTCTCTACTAAAAGTCAAAAAAAAAATGAGCCGGGCATGGTGGCATGCACCTGTAATCCCACCTACTCAGGAGGCTGAGGCACAAGAATCGCTTGAACCCAGGAGGTGGAGGTTGCAGTGAGCCAAGATCGTGCCACTGCACTCCAGCCTGGGTGACAGAGTGAGACCCTGTCTCAAAAAAGAAAAAAAAAAATTGCCTCAGGAATGTCTAATAATAATTCTTGTTTTCATTGTAAATTAGAATAAAAGCATATTAACATTTAAAAATACAAACAGTGGAATATATGTTATAGAATAATATATAATTAGATAAGTATTATATGTAGCATGTGCTTACTAAACTTAAATAGGGATTCACTTTATTTTTTGCTTTTTTTTTTTTAAATTGAGATAGGCACTTGCTCTATCACCCAGGCTGTAGTGCAGTGGTATGATCACAGCTCACTGCAACCTCCGCCTCCCGGGTTCAAGCAGTTCTCCTGCCCCAGCCTCCTGAGTAGCTAGGACTGCAGGCACGCACCACCACGCTCAGCTAATTTTTGTATTTTTAGTAGAGACGGGGTTTCACGATGTTGGCCAGGATGGTCTTGATCTCCTGACCTCATGATCTGCCCGCCTCAGCCTCCCACAGTGGGATTACAGGCGTGAGCCACCACGCTGGGCATATTTTGATTTTTCATAGAGAGGGGTTTCACTATATTACCCAGGCTGGTCTCCCAACTCCTGGGTTCAAGCAGTCCTCTCATTTCAGCCTCCGAAAGTGCTGGGATTACAGGTGTCAGTCACCACACCGTGCCCAGCTGGCATTCACTTTCAAATAACCTTCTGTCAGAAAGTTATATGAAGAGTTCCCGCACACTCTTGTAGTCCCAGCTACTCTCTAGGCTTAGGTAGGAGATTAGTTAAGCCCAGGAGCTGAAGACCAACCTGGGCAATGGAGTAGCGAGATTCTGTCTCAAGGGGAAAAAAGTAATGTTAAGTATTTTATTATATTTCTGAGTGAAGCTATTCTTTAACTTTTTACTTTGAAACTATTTTAAATGTATAGAAAAGTTGTGAGAATTGACCAAAGAACTTCTAAATCCGCAATGACCAATTGTTACCATTGCTGCATTTACTTTATCATTCTTTTCAAGCATTTCTTTCCTGAGTCATTTGGGAATTGGTTGAAGACATCAGGTCTTCCTCAGTATTTCAGCGCATACTTCCTAAGAATAGACACTTCTCTTGTTGCCCAGGCTGGAGTGCAGTGGTGCGATCTCAGCTCACCGCAGCCTCTGCCTCCCAGGTTCAAGTGATTTTCCTGCCTCAGCCTCCCGAGTAGCTGGGATCACAGGCCCGTGCCGCCATGCCTGGCTAATTTTTGTATTTTTAGTAGAGACTGGTTTCTCCTTGTTGGTCAGGCTGGTCTCAAACTCCTGATCTCAGGTGATCCATCCTCCTCAGCCTCCCAAAGTGCTGGGATTACAGGTGTGAGCCATAAAGACATTTTTAAATGGCCACAATTAAATGAGCACAAGTCAGGAAATTGCACTGATGCAGACTGTTGTTCTGAACATTCATATACACTCCGTGTGAACATATACTGTCATCTGTACACCACCTCAGAGTGTTAGTGCAACGCCACATTGACAGTCGTTCTTAAGATAACTTGCCTGTACCCCTTGAAAATGGGGTACAGAAGAAGGAAACTAGAGAGCATGCCAGTGAAAGGCAGTGTGTGGTCCTGGATCAGATTCTCTGAAGGACGTGAAGGGACAACTGGCCTAACACAGAAGATCCGGTCACAACATGACTGCTGTGCTCCACCTCCACTGAGTACTGGTTCATGTCTGAGTAGGGCCTCAAAACGGCCATTTTTGGCTGGGCATGGTGGCTCGTACCTGGAATCCCAGCTACTCTGGAGGCTGATGCAGGAAAATCTTTTGAACCCAGGAGGTGGAGGTTGCATTGAGCCAAGATTGTACCACTGCACTCCATCCTGAGTGACAGAGCGAGATTCTGTGTCAAAAAAAAAAAAAAAAAAAAAATAAAGAAAAAACTGTGCTGAGTGAAAGAAGCAAGACAGAAGACTATGTGTTATTATACATAATTCCACTTGGATAAAATGTCCTTTGAGGCTGGGCACAGTGGCTCACGCCTGTAATCCCAGCACCTTGGGAGGCTGGGGCAGGCAGATTATTTGAGGTTCAGGAGTTCAAGACCAGCCTGGGTAACATGGTGAAAACCCGTCTCTGTTTAAAATACAAAAATTAGCCAGGTATGGTGGCTGGTGCCTGTAATCCCAGCTACTCAGGAGCCTGAAGCAGGAGAATCGCTTGAACCCGGAAGGCGGAGCTTACACTGAGTAGAGATCGTGCCACTGCCCTCCAGCCTGGCAACAGAGCGAGACTTCATCTGAAAAAAAAAAATGGCCTTTGAAAGGCACATTTACAGAGACAGCGGGATTAGTGGCTGCAGGGGGCTGGAGGTGGCAGTGGGAGCTTTGGAGAAGTAGAGTAATCCAAAACCGGATTGTGGGGATGGGAGCAGAACTGTATAAATTCCCTAAAATCTTTGGATTGTACATTTAAATGGATAATCTTACAGTATGCCAAGTACACCTCAGTTAAGCTGTTTTTAAAAATTGATGTCTCTAAACTAATATAGCAGCTCAGTAAGTGCCCTCAGAACTGGAGTTGGGACATAGTAGACAGGTGGGAAGAAGTGAGGCCTACCTGCAGTGGCTTTGTTTGAAATAGGTCAGTCATCCATGCTGTTACATTTCAGAAGCAATGAATAATAAAGATGCGTGAACTTAAACGTGCTAGTGAATACTGTTACTCAGTGATGTTAGTAGAAATGATCGTCTTTCAAATTGTTGGAGAGGAAAAATAACCATGCAAAACCAGACAAGACTCTATTTACCAGTCATGGAGGGAAAATAGGTAGCATTCAGAATCATAAACTAGAAGACATAAAGTGAGAGAAGTCTGAATGTTATGGGTCTACTTCAGAGGTAGAAGCACTGACCCAGGTAGTCTCTCAAACGCAATGGCAAGTGGGCACCAGCTGTGCTGGTGGGGGAGTCTAGGGGCTTGCTGTGTCGGGGTCTAAAGAGCAGAAGGAATGTGGGTGAGGCGTGCAGACAGCCTGAGGAAATGGAGGCAGCATTTTATCAAGAAAGATTTTCATGCCATTTGGTAATTTTATCATTAACCTTTTTTATGATAGACGAGGCTTCTAGTGTCTTTGTTTCAAAACTAGTTTGTTCCAAAGCAAGAAAATCATGCATCTCATCTAGTTTCATACAAGGAAGTTGGGAGGACCTGCTCGCATCAAAACACTGGGAGACTCAGAGATTTTTTGTCAGCTCCTGGCTAGTTAGATAATGCTAATCACAGGAGCAGCAATCAGAATCAGAAGTCCTGCTGGACGGAATAGGGTCTAGACAGTCTGACAGCCAACTGAAGAGCCAGCGATAATGTGAGCCTTGTCTCCGGGTTCATGCATCGCCATCGCAGGTTTAGGGGAACAGAAGTAGAGGGATGTACATTAGCTTTTAACATCCCAAATAGACTAAAAGGGAGAATCCTCCTACCCCAGTGATGATACTGTACGATCATCAAGTTATAGCATGGAAAACACTTTCAGCATCCGTGAGACAGTCTTCCTATTTTTTTTATTTTTCTCGATGTTCTAACATGTAAAACTTAATTGATTTTTCCATGATAAGTGTTTTTGAAGTTGTTATATGTTACCCATTTTAGAAAAATCATCTTAATATTTAAGCTTTCCGGTTAGCGTAGTATGCCTGGATTTGCAAGGGCTGCCAGAATTAATTCAGACTTAAAGGAAGAGAATGTCTTTCAGTTGAAGTACTATAAATAGCAAAGGCAGGCAGGCATAATTTTAAAGTTATGAAACTCCTTAGTGCCAGATTATTGGAGAAGAGTAACATCTGCTAAAGCTAATTAAAGTTTAATATGTTTAATAAATGTGATTGTTACAGACAAAAAAATCATTAAAGTGCTGTAGAAATTGTTAAGTTACCATCAGGCCACATAATAAATTGATGATTTTTCTCACTCTGAATTAATGCAAATTCCCGTTGTACTGTATTTAATTATGCACAAAATGGTGCCCTTGACTCAGATTTCAATGAAGAACTTCATTTTTTTTGCTTCTAAGACTCCAAGTAGGAAATTCAATTAGAGCTATGAAAGAAATACTAAAATGTGGCATTTAACTGCAAAATATATTTTAAGCTTTTCATTTATCCAGTGACTTTGCCAGCACTTACTGACCCCTTCATTCAGAGACCCTCTTCTGTTTCAAAAACGTGATGCTTCCATTTTAGTGTATTCAAGCATTTGTGAAAATTATTGCCCTCACGTACTCAGAATGCTAAATAATAAGTGTAATAAATGTTCTTTCTGGTTCTCCTTTGGTTCTTGTTCTAACGTTTTTATGAGAGATTTAAAGTAGCAAATATTTTGCCTGTGTTGCAAGTTAAAGAGAGGGAAAAAAAATAAAAAATAAAGTAGCAAATAAACTATAATTTGGGGGAAAAAAAGACAGTGGGTTTTAGCACATATTATATGCCGCATATATATTTTTTAATGAAGTTTATATTTAACAGTAGAGAGACCTCCAAAGGTCAATAGTAAGAATCATATATATAAGTCTGGCCAGGCTCAGTGGCTCACGCCTGTAATCCCACCAACTTTGGGAGGCCGAGGTGGGCAGATCACCTGAGGTCGGGAGTTCGAGACCAGCCTGACCAACATGGAGAAACCCCATCTCTACTAAAAATACAAAATTAGCCAGGTGTGGTATCACATGCATGTAATCGCAGCTACTCAGGAGGCTGAGGCAGGAGAATCGCTGGAACCCGGAAGATGCTTGCATGTCTTTATAG
The DNA here is from genome assembly GCA_963573385.1 of Cacajao melanocephalus. NCBI lineage: Eukaryota > Metazoa > Chordata > Mammalia > Primates > Pitheciidae > Cacajao > Cacajao melanocephalus. The sequence continues at coordinate 53,073 of CAUYLG010031983.1, forward strand.
CCAGCATTCTCCTAGATCTGCAGCTGTGCTTAACACACTCAAGCCTCAGCACAAGCTTCCTCCTAGTTCTAGCCTTTTCCGGGAAGGTCAGCCTAGTCTGCCCGCCGTAGCCGCTCTGCTTCCTGCCCTAACGCTGCTTTCCCTGGGCATACAGAGAATCCGTGCCCTTTTGTACTGTGTCAATTTGTGGGATTGCCACACTTCTTACAGAAACTCTTAACAGGGGCCGGCACAGTGGCTCACGCCTGTAATCCCAGCACTTTGTGGGGCTGAGGCAGACAGATCATGAGGTCAGTAGTTCAAGACCGGCCTGACCAAAATGGTGAAACCCTGTCTCTACTAAAAATACAAAAAAGTAGCTGGGCGTGGTGGTGCGCGCCTGTAGTCCCAGCTACTCAGGAGGCTGAGGCAGGAGAATTGCTTGAATCCGGGGGGCGGAGGTTGCAGTGAGCTGAGAAGGTGCCACTGCACTCCAGCCTGGGCGACAGAGCAAGACTCTGTCTCAAAAAAAAAAAAAAAAGTCTAGCAGGTTTTAGGAACATTCACCAGGTTTGTGGGAGCACTGTTGGCACAGAAAGCACTTTTTTTTTATATTCTTGGATTTTTTTTAATCTTTCAATAAAAGCAATGTTTTCGTTATAGAAAATTGGAATTTGTGATCAAATGTAAGAAATCTGTATTCTCTCCCATTCTAACCATTATTTTTTATGTTTCTTCCTTTTATTAATATGTTTTATCTACATACATGAGTGTGTGTTAATATAGATATGCATAATTTTTTGTTCATTTTTGGTAGAGATAGGGTCTTGCTCTGTTGCCCAGGCTGTCTCACACTCCTGGCCTTGAGTGATCCTCCCACCTCAGCCTCCCAAAGTACTGGTATAGGTGTGAGCCAACATGCTCAGCCTGTTATTTTTTTATTTTTTTATTTTTTATTTTTTTTTTGAGACGGAGTCTCACTCTGTCATCCAGGCTGAAATGCAATGGTGCGATCTTGGCTCACTGCAACCTCTACCTCCTGGGTTCAAGTGATTCTCCTGCCTTAGCCTCCCAAGTAGCTGGGATTACAGGCGCCTGCCACTACCCATGGCTAAATATTTGTATTTTTAGTAGAGTCGGAGTTTCACCATGTTCACCAGGCTAGTCTTGAACTCCTGACCTCAAGTGATCCACCCGCCTCAGCCCCTCAAAATGCTGGGATTACAGGCGTGAGCCACCGTGCCTGGCATTTTTTTTTTTTAAGACAGAATTTCACTCTTATTGCCTAGGCTGGAGTGCAGTGTACCATCTCAGTTCACTGCAGCCTCTGCCTCCCAGGTTCAAGCGATTCTCCTGCCTCAGCCTCCTGAGTAGCTGGGATTATTACAGGCACGTGCCACCACATCTGGCTAATTTTGTGTTTTTAGTAGAGTTGCAGTTTCACCATGTTGCTCAAGCCGGTCTTAGAACACCTGACCTCAGATGATCCACCTGTCCCGGCATCCCAGAGTGCTGGGATTACAGGCATGAGCCACAATGCCCAGCCACATAATTTTTAAATATAATTTTAGCTGTATCTTGTGTACAATTTTATAGGGTACCTTTTTTTTTTTTTTTTAAGAACAGGGTCTCACTGTATTGCCCAGGCAGGTCTCAAACTCCTGGGCTCAAGCTATCCTCCCACCTCTGCCTCCCTAAGAGCTGGGATTATAGGTGTGAGCCACAGCGCCCAGCCTAGGGTACCTTTTTAACCCAATATTACGTCAGGATCATTTTTCCTCGTGAAATCTTTTTCCTTTTGAAATCTTTTTAATGACCTTTGTAGTGACCCATCATGTGAATTACTGGTTGACTCTGTTTTTTATTAGTTGTTTACAGCTCTTCCTTCGTTGTGCTGCTGTGAACATCTTGTGCACGTCTTATGTGCATCTCTAATTATTTCTTAGGGTATAGTCCCAGGAGATGTGAACGTGGGTGAAGCCCCTGCTCCTGCCGCCCGGCCACCTCTCATAGAGTTTCGTGTGCATGTGTGCAGTGAAGGGCTGACCTAGTTAGGTGGCACAGGCTGGGACAGTGAGCAGAATGAGGGTAGTCTGTGCTTTACTGTCTTCCTGTTGGAAGAGAACAAATAAATCACCTATCTCAAATTTGAGGCAAGTAGCTAATAATGTTTGTGTGTAAGAAGAAGGTAGGGTCACTGTTTCTTTCTAGCCATCAGAGGACCGACCTTGCCTCAGGTCTCATGCACTCGGTCTGCCTTGAGCAGTGCCTGACAGTCACAGTTTTTGTCTGCAGATACATGTGCACAGTTGTGCAAACTAAGTACATACTCATTGCATCATGTTTTGTAAAAAGCTGAGGAAAGTGCCCGCCAACACATGGTGCCACACATGTCCATGGATCACCATGCAGCCTCAGAGGTGGAGACACCATTGTCAGGGCAAGATGAGCGAGGCTCACGTCACGTGAGAAAAGCAAGGCGTGGAATGCGTGCGTGACGTGCTCACAGTTTTTCATTTTAGAGCCAGAGGAGGGAGAACACTTTCTCGTGCGTGCATTAAATCTCTAGGAGCACTTCAGACACTGATAGCGTTGGCCGCCCGTGGGAATGGGAACTGGGAATCTGTGATGCAGGGATGAGAATTTTCACACTGTACCTGTAACACCAGGAGATGTATCATGAACACATCTGAAAAACCACACTCAAATTTCCCTCATCTTCTCTTTTTGTTAACAGTTATTTAGATGCTGGCACAAGCAAGCCACATTTCATCATTGCACTTGGTTTGTGCACGTCTCTATGGGTGTTCCACCTCCCTCAATTTTGCCTTGTAATTTAATTAACAGGGGAACCGGGTTGCTTCTTTGTGTCTCTTGAAAACTGATAGAGTTCTCATACATATTCTAAATTTGAGTTTTTCTTGTTTTGGTAATAAATCACATAGATAATGTTGTATACCTCCCATGTCTGTAGTCATTGTGGGAGATCCGCTTCTCCTGAGTCACCTCCCTGCAGTGCTGGCGTCCAGCTGTGCATTCAGAATGCCTCTTGATTTTAGTGGTCACTTATCATCACTGCCTACATCCAGTGTTTAATGTGGTTCTAAAACAGCCATATTCTGATGACATAGTTTATCATTTGCTAGCTGGAACTTTCTATTTAAAGACAGCTTTGTTCCTTCTCACCGATTTGGCTAACCCAAGGAATAGCTTGTACAGGAAAGATAGAATAAATCTTGATCCTTTTTCGTCATAGACAGGGTCTCGCTGTGTGGCACAGGCTGGAGTAGAGTGTTGTGATCATAGCTCAGTAACCTCAACCTCCTGGGCTGAAGCGATCTTTTCACCTGAGCCTCCCAAGTAGATGGGAACATAGGGGCACACCACCACGCCTGGCTAATTGTTTTAATTTTTTATTTTTAGTGGAAATGGTGTCTCGTTATGTTGCCCAGGCTGGTCTCAAACCCCTAAGCTCAAGCCATCCTCCCACCTAGGCCTCCCAAAGTGCTGGGACTACAGGTGTGAGCCATGCTCCTGGCCTGGAATGTTATTTATCCCTTTTTATGCCTGAAGTACAGTGCGCAGCCTTTTATATAATTTATGGCTAAGTTGTCGATGTGATTTTTTTTAAAAGCAAATGTGGTTTCGGGAAAATCTGCAGGGTTAACTTTTTGCTGGTTGGAGCAGGCACATTTGTGTGCTTTGTATTAAGGCTCATGTAACACCAAGCTTGTTACAGCTATGTCTTTTACACACGCTGTTTTTCAGGAGTTGTATCCCGCATTTTGTATTCACAATGGGGGCTCTGACCTTGAGCGGCTCCCCACAGCCAGCACCTGCATGAACCTGCTGAAGCTCCCCGAGTTCTACGACGAGGCACTTCTGCGAAGTAAACTTCTATATGCTATTGAATGTGCTGCTGGCTTTGAGCTGAGCTGAGCTGAAGCGGATGCTGGGATCAGACCCTGCTGAGAACCAGTGCTTCCTTCGTTGGCAGCACCTCCCCAGACCCACGAGGATGCTCAGACTGCACGCCCGAGGCTCTCCTAAGCTCCTTGTTTCATTCTGCATTCCTTCCTCTCTCCCTTTTTTAAATGATTTTTATTACGGTGTGGTCACTTACTTAGATGGACATGGCTTTTCAAATAACTTAAAATAACACGTTATGTGCCATGTGGCTAATTTAGTAATATTGCCAAGAAGAGCACAGTTTTTAGACTAGTGGCATCTCAGTGAAATTAACCAAAGATGAAGCTTTGGCTTTCTGATGAGATCAGAGCCCTCCTGAGCAGGCAGCGCGCTGCTCCAGGGCTCAGACGGGCTGTGTGGGCGGCAGAGATACAGGGTCTGAGATGCCGTGGGGCCGCTGCTTCTCACGTGGTTGGATTGTTTACAAGCCTCATTATTAAAACTGAAGGCATTTTTTTTCTGCTGCCTTTCCCAGCGTGGTTAGGTCTGGAAAACAGATGACGATGGTAATATTTTATTTGTGCTTTTTAAGCCATTTCCCTAAATGGGACTAGCATGCTTGTTTTCAGTATACCACAGCTGCATCATCACGGTTTGGAGATTCCTGTCTGTGGATGTGAGGTGGGGGCTCCATTCGTTGTCCTATTTCGATCTCCACTTTGTGCCTGGAGAGCTTTCAGGGGAGGTGGAGGAGGAGGGTCTGCCCAGCTCCTGCAGCATCTGTCACCCACTGTCCCCAGTTACTTGGGGAGGACAGACACTGGTGTCATTAAAGTCATTTGAACCAAAGTGGCGGCTGCATCTTTGTCCCGATGCCTGCCGTGCCGGGTCTCTCCATCAGCCGCTCGCCCTCCTTGCCCCTGGGCTGCAACCACTTGTCTTCCTGGATATTTTGGGTGACTTGCCATGCTCGGCACCCTCTGCTTCCTGGTGCTGCTCTGAGTCGAAGACGGGACAGTCCCTGGTGCATATCCAGGGAAGAGGAGTGTCAGTAGTTCTTGCAGTAGGCACTTTATCAGGACCTGACTTGTTGCTGGGGGGTTTTAGTCTCTACGAACAGAAAGTGTCTCAAAGCGTCAGCTGTGGGAGCAGAGTGACCCTCTGCTGATGCTGGGGGAGGGGATCTGAATCCTCATTTCTCTCTTCTGTGTCTAGTATTTTACCGTCACTGGAGGCTCTGTGCGCTGTTATAGTAAATTGACCATAATTAGCAATATACTTTTAAATGTGGGAAAACTGAATGACACTTTTAAGACAATGAACATTATCAAAACAAAATGTATAATTTCTTAATTTGAATAATAAAGCATTTAAATGCTATTCATAGTCTTGATATACAGAAATAAAATAATTAGGGTTGGTCTTTGGTTATTTTTTATTTTAGGTTTTATGTTGAATGTTCTATATATTAGTTAATTTGTATATTTTATTATCAGTATTTTGGAAATAGCATATCTGAGACTGAAGAGAAATTGACAGTTCACTTACTTGTGGTTTTTTCCTCAGCTATTCTGAGCTTATTTATTTATTTGTATGTTCTAATGGCTAAACATTTACATTAAATGTTTTTCCCAAGAGTGTGTTGCAGTCCTGCCCCAGGTCATTGTGGTTAGGGGCCTTCTGCTCTTGTAAAGCCACAGCTTCTGAATGGTACTAGTTTCTCACAGGAATGTGTGCGTCGCCAGTGAATGGAGTGTGGTGAGACGGCCTGCGCTTACTGAGAATCAGAGGTCCTGGGAGGAGTGCCTGTCATCGCAGGTGGGCCGAGCGTGGCTCCCAAGCTAGGCCGGTGCACTCCTAGCCACCAGATTCCCTTCCCACGTCTCCCAGTGGGTTTAGTATTCGTTCTTGAGAAATTTCTGGAGGAAGATTGTTTGGTTTGCCTTTTTCTATGTTCTGTCCTTCTTTCTGCTTTCTGCTAATTTGTACACAAACCTCAGTGCTGACTTGGGGTTATTACAACCGTTTCTCATGTGGTGGTACCTGCAGAGACTCGTCGTTTTGGTCCTGAGCTCGTCAGGGCAGCTTTATCGATTGCAGTGGTTCGCACGATGGGTGTGCTTTTGCGGAGTGTGTGAAGCCAGGTGCCGCGTCCATGCCCGCCATGAGCCTGCAGTCTGCGCTCCATGCATCCGAGCCGTTGACACGCAGACCTGCAGCCGTGGAACTGGGAGCACGGGAAGGGCTGTGGTGGGGCGAAGGACTCCTTCCAGGAACTTCCTGAGGAGGTGAGTGGTGAACCTGGGGTAACTGAATATGTAAGCTTTCTCCTACTATAAAGAAAAATAAAGGCATATGATAACTCAAATGGAAATTCAGGGCATGCTCAGCGCTTTCAGATTCACCTGCTCCAGGTCAGCAAGCTTCACAACCAGCGAGTAGGATAGGAAGTGACGCTGCCTCCCTGTGCGTCCCTCAGAACAGCAGGTTCACCTGGAGTTTTTTCTAATGAGAAATGGCCTAGACTTCCCAAACACGGCCTGAATGCTGCAGTGCTGCGCTTTGGCATGCCGCGATCAACCCAGGGGGCTTTTCCTGGTGCTTGGATGGTGGCCAAAGTTGGTGACCTGAAGAGACTGGTGACCAGCATGTCCAGGTGGGAAAATGCACTGACTGCCAAAGGTCTCTGCTTCCAGAAAATTCTGAGGGTAAGTTCTGGGGCCTGCGTGCTTTGTGCCTGGGCTGATTTGTCTGAAGCAGGGACAGTCCAGATGCTGAGGTTTCACAGGAGCATTCTGGAGATGCAATGAGAATTATAGACAGGCTTTTGACTTGAACGTACTGTAGACACAATAGAACCGTATTTTAATTTGTCTCCTTAGGTGGTTGGTATCATAGGTTGCAAACCTCACATTCTCAAAAGTCTGCACTAACAACCTGCAAAGTTACAGTAGTCTTGGCCAAGGTCTTAATCATCAAAATGCTGCTGCATAGAGGCAACGTTACTACTACTTTTTCCTCTGCAGAGGTAATCTCTTTACAGTACTGTTCTCTTTTTATGTGCTTTTTTTTTTTTCTTTTTTGAGACAGAGTCTTGTTCTGTCTCCCAGGCTGGAGTCCAGTAGCGCTATCTGGGCTGTCTGTGACCTCTGCCTCTTGAGTTCAAGCGATTCTCCAAACGAGTGGGCTGTCCCTAGGCACCTGTTCTCCCAAGTAGCTGGGATCACAGGTGCACCACCACACCAAGCTAATTTTTGGTATTCTTAGTAGAGATGGGATTTCACCATCTTGGCCAGGCTGGTCTCGAACTCCTGACCTCAAGTGATCTGCCTGCCTCGGCCTCCCAAAGTGCGAGGATTACAGGTGTGAGCCGCCACACCTGGCCCCACTTTTGTTTTAAGAGGATGGTTCACGTTACGGTTACCGAGATGGACTGCTGCAGTTTGGATTCATCGATAACCACTTCTAAATCTTGACAGGAGGCAGTGTCTGTCATTAGCTTATAACTGTGATAAGCAGAGGGTCTTCATGTTCAAAATACTGAGCTGAAAATCTCTTGACTTCACACCAATTTTGTGGTTCAGATAGGAGCTCCCACCACCAGCTTTGTCTTTCCTGACCCCCCAATGGACAAAAGCAAAGTAGAGGCTCCAAGGGTGTTCCAGCAGGAACCACAGCCAGCCAACTCGTGCTGCCTAGAGAGGCAAATACATCAGAATTCATTTCTGCACAATCCAGAATGAAGACAAAAGACTTGTCTGTTGTGCTTATTAAGGCGATTTTATGTCAAGGGAAGCAGCCTATTTGCAGTCTTGAATTTGTCATGGAGGGTGTTCACATACTGAGTCACTCAAAGAATTCATTTGCTGGGAATGTTTCTTCGATTTGTGGATAGCACAGGGTCCAGTCATCTTGAACTGCCAGGATTGCAGACAGAAGTCCACCTCCATGATGGGAGCTCCACGCCTTCACAGCTCAGGACCCGTGTGGGAACTGGCCAGCACCACTTCAGGTGCGCACCGTGCTAGGTAAAGGTTTGGTGCTGGTGGCTGATGAGGGTGAGGTGATGACTGAATGGCTGTCGGTGCTCGCATCCACAGAACCAGACTCGGCAGCACCAGAGCTGGTAGATTCGTTCAGGTATGGGGCGCGGGCTTTCTGAAAATGCTATCGTGTTCTTGGTCATCAGCTCCCTGTGGCTGCCATAGCAAAGTACCACAAATCAGGTGACCTAAAGCAGCAGCATTTATCTTCCTAAGGTATCTGGAGGCCTTGCAGCCTGAGGGAACGCGCTTTGTCTCCTCCAGCTTCTGGCATCTGGTGTCTTTCCCCGTCTCCAGTGCCCTGCCTTTTTCCTATAAGGACACCCCGGTAATCCAGAATGACCTCATCTCAGGATCCTCAATGACATTTGCAGAGACTTTCCAAATAGGGCCACGTACACATGTTCTGGGGGTCGGGATGCAGACCTGTTCTGGGCAGCACCGTTCAGCTGGTTATGTTTGTTATTTGAGTGGGGTAGGTAGAAGCTTGGGGATTTGGAAGTGTGCTTCCGGTTGTACCTGGCTGTTGCCCACGCAGACTTGAGCAGGATTTTCCTTTGACTCAGGAAAATAAGGGATGTGCCAAACCTTCCTGAAGGTGATTGTGTCTCTAGGGGTGGGGCTTAGCAGTCTGTATTTTGTGAAGTGCCCTAGATAATCCATCCCACGTGATTTCTGGAAAACAATTAGACTCAAAAAGTCCTTTTCAGTGTTAAGAACTGGGTGGGGGTTGCAAGGCATTCCAGCTGATTTGCTTGGAGTTTGGTGCCCCAGGGAATCCTGATGCCCGCAGTACCTGGCCCGGCTGGCCACCTCCGGTTATACATGCCATTCAGGTTCCATGGGGGATGGGCCATGGCACAACTGCCGACCGCACGGCTGTGGCCTGGCCCGGACATCTAGGTGTGGGTTCTAGAGGCTAATGGCAGCCCAGAGCCAGACCTAAGACTCCAGCCTGGACTTCATGTCCTGTGTTCCAGACAAGTGGGCTGTTGCTAGGCACCTGGCCCTCCTCAGGTCAGACTGGCCTTCTCCCACTCAGCCCCTGCCACCGTGTCACAGACCCTCCCAACAACACCTGAGGTCGTCATGCCACGTTCTGTGCCCCTCCCTGTCCCAAGCCATTGGCTTAGATTTGTGGCAAAGTGTTCTCCAACCTCAGTCCTGCCCACTGCCAAAGTGACACTGATCTCAAGTCTATGACACTCCTCCGGGAAGACCTTGCAGTGTGTCCCCACCTCAGGGAGAGCTGAGACCCTGTGATTCGCCCCTCGTGCCATCGGAACACCACGCTCCTCCCAGCTTGGGGCCCTGGAGTGTGTGTGCTACCGTGGGGCGTGGCTGATCTCATGTTTGCGACAGTTCATTATCCAGTGCCACCTCCCCCACCACCCTGTTTTAAATGGCAGCGCCCTGACCCCAGCACATCCATCCTCCCTTACCGGTATCCTTGGCTAGAGTACTGATTTTGGTCTAAAATCACGTACTTCACTCGTCTGTTACTTCCTTTCTCCCCCACCATGTAAGTTTCATGGAGGGTGGGAGTTTAGTAAATTGAGCACCTTGCACACAGTAGGCGCTCAGTAAATACTTGTTGAATGCATGGATGTGCTGCAGCTATGGAGAATGGTCTTGCTAACCAAGGTAAATTAACAAGTTAGCCCTGGACAGTTTCCGCCCTCAATCCTTGGGCCCCCGTTTTTCTCACAAGAGCTTCCCTGCAGCTGCCAGCTGGCCCCAGCTCAGGGCAGAGGTCGCCCAGGCACCCCCTCTCTGGTGGTCCCTCTGTGGTCGGCTGCCCATGTGTCCGGCAGGTGCCTGCCATGCCTGCTTCTGACCCGGGGTGGGCCCCGTGGTCCTGGACAGCGCATGGGCTCCATCTGGTGGTCAGGAGCGGTCACTGCATGTGCAAGGGCCCCACGTGCTCTGGAAAGTGGTCTTCACCCGGTCCCCGCACCCGCAGCCAGGGTCAACAGGCTTGCACTACTTGCATCTCCTCATCAGGAGTTGGCTGTTAAAACAGCAATGTCAAGCCAACCTTTTCAGTGATATGTTAAAGTTTTTGAGATGGAGTTTTGCTCGTCACCCAGGCTGGAGTGCAGTGGCGTGATCTCAGCTCACTGCAACCTCTACCTCCTGGGTTCAAGCGATTCTCCTGCCTCAGCCTCCCACATAGCTGGGACTACAGGCACGCGCTCCACCACCACACTCGGCTAATTTTTGTATTTTTAGTAGAGACAGTTTTGCCCTGTTGGCCAGGCTGGTCTCGAACTCCTGACCTCAGGTGATCCGCCCTCCTTGGCCTCCCAAAGTGCTGTGATTACAGGTGTGAGCTTCCACGCCCAGCAGAAATGTTTAAAATCTCATTTTTTAAAAAAATATCAGAATCTCCATTTTATTTCTCCAATGAGAATACCCCAACATATTCTGGCATTTCATCATAAAATTCTTTGCTTTGCTTTTTTTTTTTTTTTTTTTTTTTCCTAATTTTTATTGTATTTTAGATTTTGGGGAAAATCCCGTTGTCTTAATTCCTCAAATGTTACAGAGTTAGCAAGCCAGTGGTTTCTCTCCTAGGTTTTTACCAAAGAGAAGGGAAACCCAGCCAGCCACCAGGGCTCATGCCTGTAATCCCAGCACTTTGGGAAGCCAAGACAGGTGGATCACTTGAGGCCAGGAGTTTGAGACCAGCTTGGGCAACATGACAAAACCCCCATCTCTGCAAAAAATAAAAAGATTAGCAGGGCATAGTGATGCCTGCCTGTAGTCCCAGCTACTCTGGAGGCAGGGGGAGGATTGCTTGAACCCAGGAGGTCGAGGCTGCAGTGAGCTATGAATGGCACCACTGCACTCCAGCTGGCAACAGTGTGAAACCCTGTCTCAAAAGTGAAAGCCTGTGCCCACACAAAGACACGCGCACAAATGTTCAAAGGGTAGAACCCGTAAATGTGCAGCTGATGAGGAATAAACATAAGGCCCTCGGGGCAGTGGAATAGAACTTGGTCGTAAAAGGAAGCGTGACAACACACTGCAGCATGGGTGCGCCTTGGGGCGCCATGCTACATAGAGGCACATCCATGAGCGGGACGCAGACTGGTGGTGGTTAGGGCTTAGGGGGAAAGGGGCAATAGCAGCTGATGGGTATGGGGCTTCTTTAGGAACTGATGAAAATGTTCTGGAATTCGTGGTGGTGGCTGCACAGTCTTGTGAATATGCTAAGGAATAGGACGCTGTATACAGTTGACCCTTGAGTAACACGGGTCTGAGCTGTGCAGGTCCACTCAAGTGTGGGGCGTTTTCCATAGAAGTTGCCTTCTGGGCCAGATGCAGTGACGCACACCTGTAATCCCAGCACTTTGGGAGGCCGAGGCAGGTGGATCACCTGAGGTCAGGAGTTCGAGACCAGCCTGACCAACATGGAGAAACCCCGTCTTTACTAAAAATACAAAATTAGCCAGCCATGGTGGCACATGCCTGTAATCCCAGCTACTTTGGAGGCTGAGGCAGGAGAATCACTTGAACCTGGGAGGCAGAGGTTGCAGTGAGCTGAGATCACGACATTGCACTCCAGCCTGGGCGACAAGAGTGAAACTCTGTCAAAAACAGAAAAGTTGCCTTCAGTTGAGTGTGCAGCCTCTCACCGCCCCTTCCGCCTGGGCCACTTTTCTCTAAGAATGCAGCATATGACACACAGAACATAGAAACGCGCTGACCACTGTCGATGCCACCGGTTAGCTAGGCTTCTGGTCACCTGCAGGCTTAGTTAGTTACACTTTTGGGGAACACTGCCTAGTTCAGAGGAAAGACGAGTTGGAAATTCTGTCAAATCCATTTGAAGAAGCTTGGAATTTTCTAATTTGGGGGCATATTTATCTTACATCATTCTTAGTTATCTTTGCTGAGGCTTCCAATTGAGAAAGAATGGGCCTGGAGCGACCTTTGTCCCCCTGGACCCCCTAGTTGAAGGATCCCTCCTTTGAGGTGGAGCCCACTTTCACCTGCAGCATCCTCTCCCCCTCCTCTACTCAGGGGCCCCTGGGACCAGAGAGCCCTGCCCCAGGGATACGCTGGTGGGCCTGTGCTGGCACCAGTGCGCCTCTTCTCTCTGCTCCTGTCCTCAGGGGTGACTGCTGTGGCGAGAACGGCCTTGCCAGGGTCTGCAGATGCAGGGGGCAGTTTCCTGTCCTGCAGCAGAGGTCGCCCTGGCACAAACCCGTGCCTCACTGGTGCGTGTGAGCACCGGCCCTGTTCCACTGTGGGGCAGGCAGGGGGACCCGGCTCTCCACCTGCCAGCCGAGACCCCAGTGTGGGACCTGTTTGCTGACCCCCTACATCTGGGGCTGTCCCCTGCAACTCAGACTGTGGTGGCTGCGGCTAGGCAAGGTTCACGCAGTGTGTTCACATCCAGACCCTGCAGATGTCCTGTGCCAAATAAGGGATGAGCAGACAGGCCTGGGTCCAGGGCCTCCTGCCCCTCTCTACTGCCCCAGCCTGGTCTCATTGAGGCTCCCAAACGAGGTGACGAGGGCAAGGCCAGGACTCCCAGCGGCCATAACCACCCTGTGCCCTGAAGCCCAGCCTGCCCCTCAGAACTAAGACCCACCCAACGCCTCGGACTATCATTCAAGGAGGAAAGGCACCTTGGTCCATCCTCAGCGCCCTAACGTTACTAAGCCACCTAAGACACCACGGAAGGAAGGCTGGTGACAACAAAGACTGATGAGGCAGGAAGTGCCTGATAAACTCACAGAATGTGGTCACTGCTTCCTGGATATGGTGAAGTCAACACCGAACACTCAGGAGAAAAGCCCCCTGGAGAATGCCTCCCCTGTCTGCCGGTGGATCCCCCTGTCTACTGGGAGGACTATTTCAGTGAGTAGTATGGGGCCATCCACTCCCTACTTTGGGGCTCATCCCCTGTCTACTGGGGGATCATCACCCACTGCGTCTGGGGGACTCCTAGCCTCTGACGCAAGCAGGGGAGAACCGGGCAGAGCCTGTTGACTTTGGATGGTCCTAACGGCCTCCGTTTCTGAGCGACTCCTTTCTGCGTCTCCCCCACCGGCACCCCTGGTCCTCCAGCAGGTCTCCAGTGTGCCCCTGGAGTGCCCGTCCTTCCCCTGCGGGTGGGCTCCTTCGCGGGTGCCGCCCACCTCCCCACCGGCAGCCATTCGTGCCTGGCTCTGGGCTCTGGATCCCAGGAGGCACATATATTGAGGAAGAGGCTGTGTCTTCCTCCTCTCCCCTCCGCTGCCGGGACGCTGGGGGCAGTCCTCAGCCTGGTGCTCATGTGTGCCATCGTCTGCGCAGAATGGAAAGTGAGTGTTTGTCGTGCTCAGTAATTCCATGTCTCTCGAATCTAGTATCAGGATCTGGTATCGGGATCACAAGGTCAGGAGTTCAAGACCAGCCTGGCCAATATGGTGAAACCCCGTCTCTACTAAAAATATAAAAAATCAGCTGGATGTAGTGGTGTGCACCTGTAGTCCCAGCAACTCTAGAGGCTGAGGCAGGAGAATCGCTCGAACCCAGGAGGCAGAGGTTGCAGTGAGCCGAGATGCCACTGTACACCAGCCTGGGCGACAGAGCGAGACTCAAAAACAAAAATTAGGCCTAGGCAGGCAGATCATCTGAGGTTGGGAGTTCGAGACCCGCATGACCAACATGGAGAAACCCCTTCTCTACTGAAAATACAAAAAAGCCAGGCGTGGTGGTGCATGTCTGTAATCCCAGCTTCTCGGGAAGCTGATGCAGGAGAATTGCTCGAACCCAGGAGGCGGAGGTTGCAGTGAGCCCACGAGGCATTGCACTCCAGCCTGGGCAACAAGAGCCAAACTCCGTCGCAAAAAAAAAAAAAAAAAAAAAAAAAATTAGCCGGTGTGGCGGTGGGTTGTGTGGCCTCACCCGGCCTCTGAGGAACTGCAGAGATGGAGGGCAGGCGGGAGAGGTGCAGGCCAGGGTCAGCTCACCTGCCAGCGGCTCCAGGCCCAGCCTCCCCGGCAGCCTCTGCCTTGCCGGCTCATGCAGCCCTCAGGGGCCTGGGCTGTGGGCACCACGGGGTCCTCCCTGCTTCTCCGGGTCCTGAGTGTGGCGGGGCTGAGATCCCGTGTGCGCCCGGGGAACGTGCGGGAGGCAGAGGAGGACAGGAAGGGATGGAAACTGCCCCCTGCACCTGCACCTGCTCCCGCCTGAGGCACAGAGGCAGCCTCCAAAACAGCAAAAGGCCCAGCCTGCAGTGGAGCTCAGGGACGCGGGTGGGCGGGGGGTACGACGCTGGGGTGTGGACAAAGGCAGGGATGGAAAAGCCCTGCAATTCTAGAACGTTCCTAGCTGGGCCTCCATCCATGCCACTGTCCGGGGTGCAGCCCCCTGGAGAGGTGAGCTGTGCAGTCGGGAACCGACAGGCCCCTCTGGACGGAAGGCCAAAGGTCTGACCATCAGCCTCTGGCCACAGGGCTGGGCCTTGGCCCCGGGCCCCACCCCCAGCTGGAGGGTTCAGGAGGAACGGCAGAAACACGTCACTGGGAACCAGGAGGCCCGGGCTCATCACTCCCTCATCTTTGGCAGGCTGCCCTCGGCCCTCCCTGTGCCTCACTTTCCCCTCTGTGATGTGGAGATGGGAGGTTTGTTGTGAGGATTTGTGATGGTGAATCTGGTCCAAAGCCAAGACGGCCCTGCTGGGAGGACCCTGAGGACCCCACTCACCAGGAGAAGTTGACCACGCCGCATTTGCCAGGCTGGGGCCAGGGCTGGGCCCGGCTGGCAGCTGCTCGCCCTAAAGCCTCCTCCCGGCACCTGCCCCTGCTGAGTCAGGGCTGCAGCCGGGCCTGGGCCTCAGGCTCTGTGACCTAATGGCACTGTCTCTAGTATTTTCTGCAGCTTCTGCAGAAAATGGCGCTGCACAGACTAGGTCCACAGGGAGGCGGCCTGGCTACGCAGAGGCTGTTTGCGGAGTGATGCCAGGCGCACCCTCCCCCAGGCATGCCCTGCCCCAGGTGCGCCCTGCCCCAGGTGCGCCCTACCCCAGGCATGCCCTCCCCCAGGCGCACCCTGCCCCAGGTGCGCCCTGCCCCAGGCACGCCCTACCCCAGGCGCACCCTCCCCCAGGCGAGAGTATCCGCTCTGGCCTCATCCACGCTCAGGGAACACCCTCCCCATCTTTAAGTCTGGTTTTCTCAGTGCGTCCCCAGGCTGCCCAGGCCACAGTGGATGACCCACCTGACCCTGTCCACACAGTATCTACCTGTCACATCTACCTGTCCATCTGTGGCCCCCCCACCTGCGTGTCCTTTGGAAGGCAGGGCAGGAGTCTAACTCTGCAAGCCAGGGCCTCAGCCAGCAGCAGAGTTCGTTGAGCAATAAACGTTTGTTGAATGAACAAGGAGCCTGATAAAGCCGGGCGGGTGATCAGCAGGACACAATGACCCGCCTTGGAAGGAGCTGCGGTTGCTCACGGCAGGCAGGAGGGGGCGCTGCAGTCAGATCCTCCGGCTCCACCCTCTGGACTGCAGAAGGAGAAATCAGAATTCCAGGGAATTGTCAGAAATTCCCAAAATCGTTAAGTTAGTCTGTAGTCTTCCTATAACACATTCTTTTCATGTTTTCATGTTTAAGTAATATTGACAAGAGCAAATCATTTTTTGTGATGGAATTATACTAAACGTTCCGGGGCTTTTCTGTTTTAAAACAATTTAATAATAAATGCGGCCGGGCGTGGTGGCTCACACCTGTAATCCCAGCACTTTGGGAGGCCAAGGCAGGCGGATCACAAGGTCGGGAGATCGAGACCAGCCTGACCAACATGGTGAAACCCTGTCTCTATTAAAAAAAATTTTTTTAAGTAAAAAATAATAATAAATGCATGGCCCAGTGTGATTTAAAACAGATCCGGAGGCTGGGCATGGTGGCTCAGGAGTTCGAGACCAGCCTGGCCAACATGGTGAAACCCCATCTCTACTAAAAATACAAAAGTTAGCCGGGCGTGGGGGTGGGCATCTGTAGTCCCAGTTACTCGGGAGGCTGAGTCAGGAGAATCTCTTGAACCTGGGAGGTGGAGGTTGCAGTGAGCCAAGATCATGCCGCTGCACTCCAGCCTGAGCGACAGAGTGAGACTCTGTCTCAAAACAAAAAACAATAACAAAAATGACCAGGCACGGTGGTTCATGCTCGTAATCCCAGCACTTGGGGAGGCCGAGGCTGGTGGATCACTTTAAGCCAGGAGTTTGAGACCAGCTTGGCCTACATGGCAAAACCCCTGTCTCTACTAAAAATACAAAAAACAAAAACTTAGCCAGGCATGGTGGCGGGCACCTGTAATCCCAGCTACTCGGGAGGCTGAGGCAGGAGAATCACCTGAACCCAGGAGGCAGAGGTTGCAATGAATGGAGATTATGCCATTGCACTCCAGCCTGGGTGACAAGAGCAAAACTCTGCTCAAAAAAAAAAACCCACCAAAGCAAAACCAGATCTGTACATGTGCCGGTTTCTTCTAGGTAATAAAAATGAAATAAAAATAATAATAAAATAGATCTGGCCAGGAGCCACTGGATTGCCTTTATCTTTCTTAAAATACTCCCAATGTTTATCAAGCTCTTTATTCATCATTAAGGAGATCTAAGAAGTTTTGCTTAATAAGGATGTTCAGTTCTATCAGCATTTCCAAGGATAGGTAGCTTGTAGCAAACACTCGAGCGGAGCATTAGAACGCAGCATACGGGCTCCGGGGTAAGGTGCAGTACCGTGGACTCACCCTTGCAGGCAAGGCTGGCACCAGGGGCCGGAAGCGCCCACCCAAGGGCTCTGGGCTGGCGGCCTTTGAACTCAGGGCGAGGACAGTGTGGGAGGCGTGCGGGCTCCCTGGTGGCAATGGCATTTCGTCTCATCATTAGCACCAGACGCAGGATACCCCAACACCAGCCTGCAGCCGGGCTGACCGGCTGCTGCAGCCTCTCTTCCCATCCCCAAAGTGTTGACTTACTTGCCTCATTTCCTGCTCCAGCTTTTGACTAGGCACCCTGGGGTACCCCAACCAGCAATATATTTTGTGCTGGTTGTTACAGGGATTTTTTCCTTTGAGACAGGGTCTCACTCTGTCACCCAGGCTGGAGTGCAGTTGTGCATTCACAGTTCCTTGCAGCCTCAACCTCGGTGGCTCAAGGGATCCTCCCACCTCAGCCTCCTGAGCAGCTGGCAGTACAGGCAGGCTGGAGCCACCCTGCCATGCCTGGCTAATCTCTAAAATCTTTGTAGAGACGGATCTTGCTGTATTGCCAGGGCTGGTCTTGAACCCCAGGGCTGAAATGGTCCTCCCACCTCAGCCTCTCCCAGTGCAGGGATTACAGGTGTGAGCCACTGTGGCCAGCAGCTGTTAGGTTCTAATTCTTGCACAATTATACTCCTTTTTCCTGTTTTACCAATTTCTCAACGGATATTTCTTGGCTCAGAAAATTATATCTACTTCCTGGGAAAGGCTGGGAAGGAAGTTCTGCCAGAAAGTGTCTTGGAGAGTGGCCGGGCTGGTGAGGTGGGCAGGCCCAGGTGATGAGCAGGCTGTGGGGTCGCCCACGTTTGCCTGCATTCACACAAACAGCAGAGACCAGACATGCTGCGTGCCTGGTTCCTCCCAGCCCGGATACCTCTTTAATTAATATTTACTATATGGCCTGACCATAGTATAGATGTGTGTATAAATCTGGGTTTTTATTAGCACATTAATTCCCAATTTGGGGGCAATACTTTCTGCTGACATTTTGGAGTCACTGTGCTTAGTTAGCGCCTTGCCATGGCCGAGGTTTTGCACACATGGTGTATAAGCAAGCATTGTTATTAACTTGCTATTAAAAGGGGTGTCTAGGCCGGGCGTGGTGGCTCACGTCTGTAATCCAAGCACTTTGGAGGCCAAAGCAGGCCGATCACCTGAGGGCGGGAGTTCAAAACCAGCCTGACCAACATGGTGAAACCCCGTCTTTATTTAAATTAAAAAAAAAAAAAGTGTCTAGGCAGGGCGCAGTGGCTCATACCTTTAATCACAACACTTTGGGAGGCTGAGGTGGGCAGATCACCTGAGGTCAGGAGTTCAAGACCAGCCTGGCCAACATGGCAAAACCTTGTCTCCACTAAAAATACAAAAATTAGCCAGGCGTGGTGGCGGGCACCTGTAGTCCCAGCTACTTGGGATGCTGAGGCAGAATTGTCGCTTGAACCCAGGGAGTGGAGGTTACAGTGAGCCGAGATCGAGCCATTGCACTCCAGCCTGGGTGAAACAGCAAAACTCCATCTCAAAAAATAATAAAAAAAGAAACCAGCCTGACCAACATGGCGAAACCTCGTCTCTATTAGAAATACAAAACATTGGCCAGGCGCAGTGGCTCACACCTATAATCCCAGCACTTTGGGAGGCCGAGGCAGGCAGATCACGAGGTCCAGAGATCGAGACCATCCTGGCCAATACGGTGAAACCTTGTGTCTACTAAAAATAACAAAAATTAGCCGGGTGTGGTGGCGGGTGCCTGTAATCCCAGCCGCTCAGGAGGCTGAGGCAGAAGAATCACTTGAACCCAGGAGGTAGAAGTTGCAGTGAGCCACGAATGTGCCACTGCACTCCAGCCTGGGCGACAAGTGGAAACTCCGTCTCAAATAGGTAAATAAATAAATGGGGGTGTGTGGTGCAAAACGCCTGGAGACTGCTTGTCTGCAGCTCTGCAGCTGGTGTCTCTGGGTTCTCTGTAGGTCCCACCAAGGCAGGGCTGGAGGGCTGGGCTGATGTGAGGGAAGAACGATTCTTTTCCAAAGATGCAGCTATGGGCCCAGTGCGGTGGCTCATGCCTGTCATCCCAGCACTTTTGGAGGCCGAGGTGGGAGGATTGCTTAAGGCCAGGAATTTGAGACCAGCCTGGGCAATATAGTGAGACTCCATCTCTACTAAAAATTATAAAAGTTAGCTGGACTTGGTGGCATTTATCTGTGGTCCCAGCTAACTCGGAAGCTGAGGTGGGAGGATTGCTCGAGCCCTGGAGTTCAAGGCTGCAGTGAGCTCTGATCGCACCACTGCATTCCAGCCTGGGCCACACAGCAAGACCCTGTCTCAAAACCAATCAACCAGTCAGACAAACGAAACAAAGACGCATCTGTCCACACAGAAAGCTGTATGAAGTGACCTTTTGTTTTACTGGGACACTTTGCTTGCCAGGTGTTGCAGGAACAGCTCACCTCCCCAGCAGGCCGGGCAGAGCTCTTTCCAGGCCTGTTGGGAAGACAAAGAGTTCCTTGAACACGCTGGGTGTTCCCTTTTGGGTGATCAGCAGGAAACAATGACCCGCCTCGGAAGGAGCTGGGGTTGCTCACGGCCGGCGGGAGCGGCGATGCAGTCAGCTCAGATCCTCCGGCTCCACCCTCGGGACTGCGGAAGGAGAAGTCAGAATTCCAGGGAGTTGTCAGAAATTCCCAAAAATCGTAAGTTAGTCCGTATTCCTCCTATAACACGTTCTTTTCATGATTGACTGACCAGAATGATAAGAGTAAGTCACTTTCTGTGATAGAATCATACTAAGCATTTCGGGACTTTTCTGTTTAAAAACGATTTAATAATAAATGTGTGGTTCAATTTATTTAAAACAAATCTGTACATGTACCGGTTTTTTCTCAGTAATAAAATAATAGTAATGCAGAATTTCAAGTCTTATCCTAGAAAAAAATTGATAAATAAAATAAGGTGGGGCGCCGGTGGCTCACGCCTGCAATCCCAGCACTTTGGGAGGCCGAGACAGGCGGACCACGAGGTCAGGAGAGCAAGACCATCCTGGTCAACGTGGTAAAACCCAATCCTGTCTCTACTAAAAATGCAAAAAATGATCTGGGTGTGGTGGCGCATGCCTGCAGTCCCAGTTACTCCGGAGGCTGAGGCAGGAGAATTGCTTCAACCAGGAACTCGGAGGTTGCAATGAGCCAAGATCACGCCACTGTACTCCAGCCTGGGTGACAGAGCGAAACTCCGTCTCAAAATAAATAAATAAACAATGAATTAAATTAATAAAATAAAAATAATAATGTATAGAACAGATCAGGCCATGAGCCAGCAGATTGCCTTTATCGTTCTTAAAATACTCCCAACGTTTATCAAGCTCTTTATTCATCATTATGGAGAGCTAAGACGTTTTGCTTAATAATGACGTTCAGTTTTAGCAGCATTTCCAAGGACAGGTAGCTTGCAGCAAACACTTGAGCATCAGAAAGCGGTGGCGTGGGGGCTCCGGGGTCACATCCAGTACCACAGCGCTCACCCCTGCAGGCAAGGCTGGTGGCACCGGGGGCTGCGCCCACCTCAGGGCTCCGAACCACAGTGCCCTCCCTGCTGGGGCCCATGAGGCTCATCCGGCAGGAACTGTTTCCCTGTATTTTTGTATGTGTTTGTTTTGAGACGAAGTCTCCCTCCTGTCACCCAGGCTGGAGTGCAGTGGCACCGTCTTGGTTCACTGCAACCTCCACCTCTGGGTTCAAGCGATTCTCCTGCCTCCACCTCCGGAGTAGCTACGATTACAGTCGCCTGCTCACCACACCTGGCTAATTTTTGTATTTTAAGCAGAGACAGGGTTTCACCATGTTAGCCAGGATGGTCTCGATCTCCTGACCTCGTGATCCGCCTGCCTTGGCCTCCCAAAGTGCTGGGATTACAGGCGTGAGCCCCTGTCCTCTGGCTGTTCTTTTTGTCTTCCTAAAGGGTCGTGGCGAGGGGTCCCTTGACCGTCAGCGAGACTGTGAAGCGACAGTTGTCTCCCTGGTGCCCTGGACTCCACATCCTCTTCTGGAACCCCTGACCCTTTCCCCACACAGACACCCAGTGCTCAGCTCTTGGCCAGCGGCTGAGGAGACAGTACCTCACTCGCACCTTAGAGTGAAGGGTGCATGGGACACTCCTGTACACGCCCACATGCTAAAGAGAAGTCCCATGTGAGGAGAAGGCTCACCCCACAGGTGTGAGTCTTGGGAAAGGCCTGAGTTTCTTCGGTCCGTGAACCCACAAGTGTCTGAGCTGTCTCAATCAATTAGAACGCGTATTTTGCCAAGGTGAAGGATATACCTGTGACCTGGCCTCAGGAGGTCCTGATGTCACGTGCCCACGGTAGGCAGGGCACAGCTTCTTTTCCTGTGTTTCAGAGACAAGACACACCACCAACATAACCAACATATGTAAGCCGGCCGGGCGGTGGCGCACACCTGCAATCCCAGCACTTTGGGAGGCTGAGATGGGTGGATCACCTGAGGTCAGGAGTTTGAGACCAGCCTGGCCAACATGGCAAAACCCCGTCTCTACTAAAAATACAAAAACTAGCTGGGCATGGTGGCGGGTGCCTGTAGTCCCAGCTACTCGGGAGGCTGAGGCAGGAGAATCACTTGAACCCAGGAGGCACAAGTTGCAGTGAGCCAAGACCGCACCACTGCACTCCAGCCTGGGCGACAGGGTCAGACCCCGTGTACCTATGTAAGATGTGCACTGATTTGCTCTAGAAAGGCAGGACAACGTGGGACAATTTGAAGCGGGGGCTTCCAGTCAACAGACAGCTAAGCAACAGACGGCTCCATTCTACGAGTCTCTGATCAGCCTTTCACCGAATACACCATCTACATGTAAAGGGGAGGGGAAGGGTCACGGGTGCATCAGCCTGGCTTGGTGAAACAGTAGGGCAGAGGAAGTCATCAGATCCGTGTTTGTCTCAGGGGAGCAGAGGGGTGACTTTGAGTTCTGTCCTTTGTCCTGCACCTGTGAAGATAATCTGTCAACTTACACTGCCCGGGTGAAATTCCACACACGGCTTTTGGGTAAAGATCTTGAGCCCCGCGAGGAATTTCCTTGTGGGCAAATTGTGAGGGAGGTGTGTGGCACTAACACATAAGTGACAGCGAGAGCCTCTTGGGGCAGAGGAGGGATCAGAGGGCAGCCGGCGTCTGTCAAGAGGGTTTTTTCCAGGGGACTTGGAGACGTTTCTCAGGGGATGGGGTTGGTGGAGGCACTGCCTGCTCCAGCCCTGCCCAGGAGGCACCCACCCAGGGGATGGCTGAGGAAGGGGCTGGAGCACAGTGCGGGGCTGTGGGGTGGGAAGGAGGGAGCCAGGCGAGGCCCAAGGGGAAGGGACTGAGTCAGACGGGACAATCAGGCTGGCCTGGAGCATCAGGAGGCGGGCCCAGGATGGGGGTGTGTGTATGTGTGTGTGCACGTGTATGTGGGTGTGTGCACGTGTGTGCATGTATGTGGGTTTGTGTGCACGTGTGGGGGTGTGTGCGTGCGCGTATGTGGGTGTGCACACGTGTACGTGTATGTGGATGTGTGCGCGTGCGCACATGGGCGTGTATGGGTGTGGGTGTGTATGTGCGCGTGTGGGTGTGTGTGCATGCGCACATGTGCGCGTGTATGGCTGTGTGCACGCGCATGTGTGTGCACTTGTATGTAGGTGGGTGTGTGCGCGTGTGTGTGTGCACACTCTGCAGCTTAGCCTTTCAAGCCAGGGCTGCCTCCGTCCCCACTGTTGCCTCATCTGGGGCCACATCTGACCCTTCTGTGCGTGGAAACGGCGCCGCCAGCCACCCCGGGAGGGAGCCATTGCCTTCCCCAGGGCCTTGGTGCCTGGGGCACCCTGCAAATGTGCTCTGGGAAGGAACAGCACAGGCCGTCCTCACGTGGGCGGGGCAGGCAGGGCCTCAGGGCAGGATGACTGCAGGGAGCCTCAGGGGAGGGAGAGGGCTGGGGGGCTGGGAGGATTGGGGGGCCTGGGGGGCTGGTGCCCACCCCCAGGTGTTGGAGCGGAGCACAGTGGCCCAAACCCCTCCCGGTGAAGGAAGAGGGAAAGAGTCTGGGGACCGTCCATGCTCCTGTGAGAGGGGCCAAGGCCTGGCTCCCAGGACGTGGTGATCTCTGCACTACCCAGCACAGCAAGCCAGTGACCCGCACGGCTCCGGTTGCTTCCCAGTCGCTTCCCAGTCACTCTGTGCCACGCATGCAGCCTGGGAGTGGGAGCTCTGCGCTAGCTTCACAGCCCTGGAGACTGGGGAAGGAACCAGCCTCCTGCATGGGAACAGGGAGCCACAGGGGTGCCATGGCACCCTTCCCCAGGAGTGCCATCCCAGGGGTGCCAGGGGGCCCTTCCAGAGTGTGCAATTCTGCCATTCAAGGCCCAGAAAAGTGACACATGAAGAAGAGTTAGAACAGATTCTGAATCGTTCAGCCTGAGTGGGAAGGAAACCCGAACCCCTGCACCACCACAGGCGCACCTGGAGGACACAGCCAGGCACGGAGGGGCAGATGCTGCAGGACCTCGTGGATGTGGGCCCGAGAGTTCCCAGCCTCCTCAAGACACGGAGAAGCATGGGGGTGCTGGGGGACGGGGAGTCGGCGTTCCGTGGGGACAGGCTCAGCTTGGAAAGATGGACAGCTCTGCAGACGCTGGCGGGGACGGCTTCACAGCAACGCGAATGTGCTCAGTGCCACTGAACCGTACGCGTAAAAACGGCTGAGACGGTACAGTTTATGTTAGGTGAGTTCTAACACAACTTTTTAAAAATCAAGAAGTGGGCCAGGTGCTCACTGGGATTACAGCGCACACCTGTCATCCCAGCACTTTGGGAGGTCAAGGCGGGTGCATCACCTGAGGTCAGGAGTTTGAGACCACCCTGGCCAACATGGTGAAATCCCATCTCTACTAAAAATACAAAAATTAGCCAGGCGTGGTGGTGTGCACCTGCAGTCCCAGCTACTTGGGAGGCCGAGGCAGGAGAATCACTTGAACCCAAGAGGTGGAGGTTGCAGTGAGCCAAGATCATGCCACTGCACTCCAGCCTGAGCGACAGAGACGCTGTCTCAAAAAAAAAAAAAAAAGTGAAAATG
Source organism: Cacajao melanocephalus (assembly GCA_963573385.1). Classification (NCBI taxonomy): domain Eukaryota; kingdom Metazoa; phylum Chordata; class Mammalia; order Primates; family Pitheciidae; genus Cacajao; species Cacajao melanocephalus. Next base: position 76,878 of record CAUYLG010031983.1, read on the forward strand.
TAGACCATGGATCCCCAGGTGAACAGCTGATAAAAATCAGGAGGGGCTGAGGCCCGTGGGGGGTAGGGGAGGAGAAGGGCAATTGCACTTCGGAAATCCACTCCAGCATGGGCTTAGCCAGGAGCCGGCCTGCCCGGGAGGGCACTGCGCCCTACTCTGCAGAGGAGGAACCCCGGCCGTGGGACCGGCTGTCCAAGGTCACAGAGGGGCCTGCCACCACGGGTGCAGCAGGAGGGCAGGGGGGAGGAGGCCAGGGCAGTGTCAGAGGCTGCGTTCGGGGGCCTGTGTTCACCTGGGGCCGGAGTGCAGAGGGGATTGCCGGGCAGACGGGGGAGGATGGGGACTCCAGCCAGGCCTTCAGAGAGCCCGTGCTTGGGGGCGTTTGCCGTCGCTCCACAGCGTGTGCAATCGTGGCCCCAACAGCTCGTCAGGGGTGTGCCCAGCTGGGCTCTGGGAGCAAAGACAAAGGCCAGTGGCTTCCCACCCCCAGGGGCAGGACATGCGGAGGGAGCGTGGTGTCCATGCAAGAGGCCCGAGCCTGTGGACAGGGGAGGGCGCCGGGCAGGGCGTCACACGGCACAGCAGCGTGGCCTCAGGCTCCCTCCGCCCCCAACACAAGGGTCGCGTGGCCTGGAGGGACTTTGGCCCAGCTGCAAGGGACTAACTCAGGGAGACCCCTCCGTGGCTCCGTTTGGGTCAAGAAGGAAAGGATGGATTCCTCGTGTCCATGCAGAGACAGCGAGCGCTTCCAAGAAGACGGATGAGTGACCGTGGCCTCAGCTGCCTGAGTCCTGCAGGGCTCCTCTGTCCGCTGAAGGTTCTGTCCTCAAGAGGACCTCAGAGAAGTCCTCTCCTTCCCCAGAGTGTCACTGAACAACAGCACCCGAGAGCCCACGGAGGTGTGCACCAGGGCACCTGTGAGCGCTGCTTGTGCGTGTGCGTCTGTGTGTAGATGTGTATGTAGGGATGTATCTGTGTGAATGTGTGTGGCTGTGTGAGTGGGTGTGTTACATGTGTGTATGTGTGTACATGTCTCTGTGCAGATGTGTATGTGTATGTAGGGATGTATCTGTGTGAATGTGTGTGTTGTGTGTGGGAAGGTGTGTGTATCTGTGAATGTGTGTGTGCTACACGTTTGTATGAGTACATGTCTGTGTGTAGATATGTATGTGTATGTAGGGAGGTGTATATCTGTGTGAATGTGTGTGTTGTGTGTGCTGGTGCATGTGGGTGTGTGTATTTGTGTGAATGTGTGTTGGTGTGTGTTACATGTGATGTGTATGTGTGTATGTCTGTGTATGATGTGTATCTAGGGATGTATCTGAATGTGTGTGTGTTACACGTGTGTGTATGGTGTATGTGTCTGTGTGTGTAGATATGTATGTAGGGATGTATCTGTGAATGTGTGTACGTGTCTGTGTGTAGATGTGTATGTGTATGTAGGGAGGTGTGTATCTGGGTGAATGTGGATGTGTGTTACATGTGTCGTGTATGTGTGTATGTATGTGTGTAGATGTGTATGTGTATGTAGGGAGGTATGTATCAGTGTGAATGTGTGTGGCTATGTGTTACACATGTCCTGTGTGTGTGTATGTGTGTGTAGATGTGTATGTGTATGTAGGGAGGTGTGTATCTGTGAATGTGTGTGGCATGTGTTACACGTGTGTGTGTAGATGAGTATGTGTATGTAGGGAGGTGTGTATCTGTGTGAATGTGTGTTACACGTGTGTGTGTGAACATGTCTGTGTGTAGATGTGTATGTAGGGATGTGTGTATCTGTATTGTGTGTGGGTGTATATGTGCGGGAGGGTATATCTGTGTGAATGTTTGTGTGTATGAGTGTGTTACACTTGTGTGTGTGTGCTAGTGTGTGTACACACAGCTCTGCAATGGGCCTGGCCTTGTCTGGTCCTGGGGGAGGCTAGGACTGTGGAATCCTAGGGGGGCACCAAGGGCCGTATGTCCATGTGGAGGGGACACGCTTCTGGGGGCCACACCCCTGACCCTGACTCTCTCCAGTGAAGAGGCAGGGGGCGGGTGAAACTGGGCCAGGCCTGGGGACAGAGCCCTCACCCTGTCAGGTGGGGTGGGGCGGGCAGGGGAGCCCTAGACAGCCCAGTCCTGGAGCCCTTCCCAGACCTGACTCAGTGCGAAGGGGCAAGAAGGGGTGCGGCCACCCACAGGGATTCCCATTTCCAGCCCGAACCCCGCCTTACGCTGGCTGCAGGCCCAGGGCCCCAGAGATAGGGCCCAGCCCCTCTCAGTGCCAGGCGAGGCTCCAGGTGAGACCTAAAGAGCCGTGGCAGGGACGGAGGACGCAGGTGCCTTCCAAGGCAGGGGCGCTGCTGGTAGCCAGAGGGGCTCTGCCCTGCCCTCCCTCCCAGGTGCTGGACCAGGCAGTGCTGGGCATGGCTCTCAACCTGCCTCGCCTGAGAAAAGACGTGAAAAGTGCACACAGGGCTCTGGGGCCTGCGGGGCTCCTGGCCCCCCGAGAGCAGGGCCTCTGCTCCCACACCTAAGGCTCCCGCACCCCACCCTGGTGGGCCACGTGGTCTGGAGGGACCTTCGGCCCAGCTGCCAGGGACCGTCTCACAGAGACTCCTCCTTGGAGGACAAGTTCTCTGCATCGCCAGAGGTTTAGGCTGAAAGTGCAGAGATTGAGGAGTCAGACAGAGGAGTCTGCGAGCAGCGCCAGGCACGCTCCGCTCACCAGAACCGCATCACCTGAGTCGCTTTGATAAAATTCACAGGAGGCCACTGGTGTGGCCTGAGCTCCTGCACTTGGCCCGGCAGACCAGCCCAAAACGCAGCCGCTCATGCTAGAGTTCCACGTCACCAAGCCAAAACAGTTGTTCATCTCACCTTCCAGGAAACCAGGACACAGGGAAGAGCCCCAAACAAGGCAGGTCTTGCGACATGAAGAGGAAGTCCCCTCTGCCGGAACCTTCCGAGGAAAGCCACTTGGAAACGACCAATCTGCTTTTTGTTCTGTGTCTGCTTCCTCAGCCCCTTTCTGTCTAGACAGCCAGCCTCTTCTGCCCAGCACGCCGGAGCCCTCGTTCTGTTTTACAGAATGATCTGTGCCTGGTGCTAGCATTGCAAAAAGAGCCTTTACCATCTTTCCTTTGGGGCCAGGCATGGTGGCTCACACCCGTAATCCCAACACCCTGGGAGGCCAAGGCGGGCCGCCAAGACTGTGAGAGGAGAGACAAGCTGTTTGGAGCCACATGTGGTGATCTTACAGCCGCCCTGGGCAACGCAGACGTGGCCGTGCGGTCTCTGCCTTTTCCTGAACCAATCCGCTGGGGCGGTGAGAAAGCCACAGAGCCCTCTGCCCAAGCCCCTTGTGTTTCCTTCCTTGGCAGAACAGCGGATCTTTTTTTTTTTTTGAGATGGAGTCTCACTCTGTCACCCAGGCTGGAGTGCAGTGGCGTAGTCTCGGCTCGCTGCAACATCTACCTCCCGTGCTCAAGTGATGATCCTCCTGCCTCAGCCTCCTGAGTAGCTGGGACTACAGGCGCCTGCCGCTACGTCCGGCTAATTGCTTGTATTTTTAGTAGAGACGGTGTTTCACCTTTTTGGCCAGGCTGATCTCGGACTCCTGATCTCAAGTGATCCACCGCCTTTGCCTCCCAAAGTGCAGGGGTTACAGGCATGAGCCAGCACACCCAGCGGGAACAGCGGATCTTTAATTTCCATTTAGTTCTTTATTTTATATATTTATTTTTTATGAGACGTAGTCTAGCTCTGTCTCCCAGGCTGGAGTGCAGTGCCGCAATCTCGGCTCACTGCAACCTCTGCCTCCAGGTTCAAGCGATTCTCCTGCCTCGGCCTCCCGAGTAGCTGGGACTACAGGTGTCCACCACCAAGCCTGGCTAATTTTTGTGTTTTTAGGTGGAGCTGGGATTTCACCATGTTGGCCAGGATGGTCTCCATCTCCTGACCTCATGATCCGCCCGCCTCGGCCTCCCAAGGTGCTGGGATTACAGGTGTGAGCCACTGTGCCCGGCCCCATTTAGTTCTTTCACTGATTCAGGTTATTGATCACCGTGCTGCTCTCGGGAGGGGATAACCCAGTCTGAGGGAGTTCCCTAGGCAAGCACTGTCTCCATCTCCTTGCCTGGGCTCTGAATTCCCCAGAGATTTCGGAGGAAGTTTCTGACAAGCCAGAATCAAGGCCATGTGATCCGACGGGAAGTCCCCAACGGCTCTGACTGGCAAGAGTATCCGGGTGATTTGGACACACGCATCTCTTCCCGGCTGGGTATCTGATTAAGGAAGAAACTCCCTGAGTCATCTGACCTGTCAGGGTTTGTCATCCAGGAGCTCGGCTGAAGAGGTACCACCGGTCCGAGGTCACTGCCTGGCAAGCAAAGGCCGTGATGGCGGGATGGAGGGGTTGTAGGTCACGGTCACGGGCTCCAGGCCCTCAGACCCCACCTCCAAATGCCCATCATCCTGCTAAGGCATTTAGAGCATAAATAATATTTCAGCTTTAAGGTTGTTAGACACAGTCAACATTCGTCTTCCATATTGGAGTACAAGAACCACGTTTAACGTCAAGAGATGATTGTGTTCTCTCGAGTGGTCGTGAGTATAATTTTGTTATTTATTGAATGAGAAAATTCTGAGGGACTCCAAAATCAGCGTGAATTCAGTAACATTCACACGAGCTTGTGTCTCATTCAAACAGCCCGTACATTTCATTTCATACCTTTGCAGGACACGTGTGGTTCACGCACAGGCTTGCTGCGTTCGGGAACTTCCAAATCTTAGAGTGAGGCGGCTGAGTCCGGGGGCTGAGGTCCGCTGTGAGGAGCCCCACGGCTGCAGGTGCCAGGGTGGGGCTGCAGGCCCCCCTGGGGGCAGATGAGCTTCACACGGGTTGTTGTGCGTTGAATTGTCCCCGAAAGGTGCACTGAAGCCCCCGTGCCTTTTGGGAAGCATCTGTGTGATTCACTAAGAAGAGGTCGAATTGGATCAGGGTGGACCTCCAATCCAGGCGACTGCTGTTCTTACAAGAAGAGGGAAATTGAGACACAGGGAGGAGGCCGTGTGACAACAGGCAGAGACGGGAGGGGTGTGTCCAGCAGCCGGGCAGCGCCAGGGGTTTCCGGCACCCCCGAGGCCAGAGGCGCGCACAGCACAGGCCTCCTCCGGGAGGCGTCGCTTCTGCTGACGCTGATTCCACTCCCGGCCTCCAAGACTGTGAGGGGAGAAACCTCTGTTGTTTCTAGCCACGTGCAGTGATTTTACAGCCGCCCTGGGAAACGCACGCCGTGGTCGTGTGTGCTTTGCCTTTTATTGAAATAATCCACATGCGGTTCTGAGAAAGCACACAGAGCCCTCCGCGGTGGCTCAGTGCAGAATCCCCACGTGGTGCTCCTGCCAGCACTGCCACAGAGACACAGCCACGCCTCTCGTCAGGCCTCCTGGAGTTTCTTGTACTTCTGTGTGCTGCATGTGTGTCTCTATATATGTGTGTGTATGTGGTGTGTACACTGTGTGGTATGCTGTGGTGTGTGGTGTATGTTTATGGTGTGTGGTGTGTGTGTGCATGTGATGTGTGTGTCATGTGGTGTGCATGTTATGTGTGGTGTGTGGTGTGTGTGCTGGGTGGTGTGTGTGGTGTGTTGTGTGTTCTGGGTGGTGTGTGTGTCATATGTGTGTATGCTATGTGTGTTGTGTAGTGTGTTGTGTATGTTTGTTGTTTGTGTGCTGGGTGATGTGTGGTGTGTGATGTGTTGTGTTTTGTGTGTGTGGTGTGTGTGTTGAATCATGTTGCTTGATGTGTGTGTTGTGTATGTGGTGTGTGGTGAGTGTGTTGGGTGTGGTGTGTGTGGCTTGTGTGGTGTATGGTGTGTTGTGTGCTATGTGGTGTGTGTGATATGTGTGTGGTGTGTGTGGTGTGGTGTGTGGTGTGTGGTGTGGTGTGTGGTGTGTGGTGTGGTGTGTGGTATGTGATGTGTGTGTGGTGTTTGTGGTGTGTGATGTGTGGTATGTGTGTGTTGTGTGATGTGTGGTATGTGGTGTGTGTTGCATGCTGTGTGCTGCATGGTGTGTGGTGTGTGTGGTATGTGTGTGGTGTGTATGGCTGTGTGTGGTGTGTGGTATGAGGTATGTGTTGTGTTTTGTGTGTGGTGTGTGGTTTGAGGTGTGTGTGTGTGTGTTGCATGGTGTGTGTGTGGTGTGCTGAGTGTGTGGTATGTGGTGTGTGCGTTGTGTGTGGTGTTTGTGGTGTACGTGTTGTGTCTTGTGTGGTGTGTGGTGTTTGTGGTGTGCATAGTGTGTGTTGTGTGTTGTGTGTGGTGTATGCTGTGTGTGTTTTATAGTGTGTGTGTGTTGTGTGTGTTGTGTGCGGTGTGTGTTGTATAGCATGTGTTGTGTGTGTGCTGTGCATGTGTTGCGGGTGATGTGTGGTGTGGTGTGCTGTGTTGTGTGTGTGCAGAAGCTTCTAGTTCTCTACAATTCCACTGCCCATGGGTGCTCACAGCCACCTGCTCCAGGAGCGGCTCCGCCCGCCCTGTGCCCAGCACCCCTCCCGCCCTAGCGAGCCCCCTCCCGCCATGGCTCTAATCTGCAACCAGCGCCGTCCTCTGTGTCTACCGTCTGTCATTCCCATAGCATCCTGTGAGTGCCTTCAGGCCGCAGGTCACCTTTGGGGTGCCTTCCCACACTGTGGAGGCCACTCTGAGCATGGTGGGCGCCAAGAGTCAGGGGTGGGCGAGCAGGGGTTTGCGCCTTGGGACGGAGGATGATGCCAGGCTCGGCCGCTTCCAGTCTGCAGCCACGGCGACCCTGCTGCCTCGCTGGTCCCGAAGCTAGCCTCGGCGGGGTGAGGTGTGAAGGCTCTGGAACCTGCCGGGACACTGTGGTGGCCCAGCTCGCTCAGCGCAGCAGTGTTCCACAGGCAAGCATCCCTTGGAGAAGTAAGGAATGGCTCAGGTGATCGGCGTTACACGTCTCTGCTGCGACTTTTTTTTTTGCTGAGTAAGGAATGACTCGGGTGATCGGCCTTACACGTCTCTGCCGTGACTTTTTTTTTTGCTGAGTAAGGAATGACTCGGGTGATCGGCGTTACACATCTCTGCTGTGACTGTTTTTTTGCTGCTGCCTTTTTAGGGCCCCTGTAAGGTTCCAGTTGTTTTTGTTTTGCTTTGTTTGCTGTTTGGTTGACCAACAACGTGAGGAAGACTCCCTGTCCCAGGGAGAGGATGCGTCCAGCCCGCCCTCCATGTGTCCAGCCTGCTCCCCAGAGCTGCACGAGAGCCGGTGTGGAAAAGATGCAACTCTTGCTGGGAGAGGCCTCAGCACAGCCATGCAAACCCCCTTACACGCATGTGTTCGCCCACACGTGCCAGAGGGTCCGGGTCCACCTCCCAGGAAGGCTGCCTCCTGAGCACCTGGCACGTGGCCTGCCCTGCAGGGGAGCTGGAGGCTGGGGGTCCCCCACACAGCTTCTTTCCTTCCACCTACGAGGAGACTCTGCACAGGGACGGGGGTGAGAACACACCCGCGGTGGGAGGAGGGCCCTCACACATGCCCCCTGGGTCACTTTCCTGGGTGAAGCCTAAGGCATTCACTCACCATCATCCTGCTCCCCCATTTGGAAATAAAAATGCCATTAGTCCTGCCTCTGTCAGGCTGAAAGCAGACACGGCCAGTTTCTGTACCACCCTGGAGCCAAGAATGGCTTCTACATCTACAGAGGACAAAAGACAAAGGCACGAGGATCACTTGAGGCCACGAGTTCGAGGCCAGCCTAGGCAAAAAAGCAAGATCTCATCTCTACAAAAACATTAAAAATAAAAAGTCCACGCCGGGCACAGTGGCTCACGCCTGTAATCCTAGCACTTTGGGAGGTCAAGGTGGGTGGATCACCTGAGGTCAAGAGTTCAAGACCAGCCTGGCCATCATGGTGAAACCCAATCTTAAGAAATACATAATAAAAATAAAAAGTCCAGGCAGAGTGGCTCATGCCTGTAATCCCAGCACTTCGAGAGGCCGAGGCGGGCAGATCACCTGAGGTCAGGAGTTCGAGACCAGCCTAGGCAACATGGTGAAATCCATCTCTACTAAAAATACAAAAAATTAGCTGCTCAGGAGGCTGAGGTGGGAGGATCACCTGAGTCCTGGAAGTCAAGGGTTCAGTGAGCCATGTTCACACCACTGCACTCCAGCCTGGGTGACAGGAGTGAGACTCTGTCTAAAAAAAAAAAAAAACTAGGCTGGTGTTGTGGTGCCTGCCTGTACTCCCAGCTGCTTGGGGCAGGAAGATCACTGGAGCCCACGTTCGAGTCTGCAGTGAGCTATTATTACACCACTGTACTCTGGCCTGGGTAACAGTGGGCCTGTCTCAAAATAAATAAATATATCCAGCAAGTAATTCAGATCAGGTTAATTTGAAGACAACACAGTTGAACATACAATGGCAAACACAAAATGTACAACTCTAATGTATAATATGAAACCTTACAGCATTTATTCCCCCTTTGCCGATAGGGTCTATATTGGTTTTGCAGAACTGCCAGAACAGCATCCCACAGTCTGGGCGACTTAAACAAGACATTGATTGTCGGGCCAGGCGCAGTGGCTCACACCTGTAATCCCAACTCTTTGGGAGGCCAAGGCAGGCAGATCACCTGAGGTCAGGAGTTCAAGACCAGCCTGACCAAAATGGAGAAACCCCGTCTCTACTAAAAATACAAAATTAGCCTGCCATGGTGGCGGGTACCTGTAGTCCCAGCTACTCAGGAGGCTGAGGCAGGAGAATTGCTTGAACCCAGGAAGCAGAGGTTGCAGTGAGCCGAGATCACGCCATTGCACTCGGCCTGGGCAACAAGAGCGAAACTCCATCTAAAAAATACAAAAATACAAAAATTAGCGTGGTGGCACAAGCCTGTAATCCCAGCTACTTGGGATGCTGAGACAGGAGAATCACTTGAACCCGGAAGGCAGAGGTTGCAGTGAGCCAAGATCGTGCCACTGCACTCCAGCCTGGGTGATAAAGCGAGACTCCATCTCAAAAAAAAAAAAAAAAAGAGAGAGAAAGAGAGTGGCTGAGTCAGGGTTGATGTGACTTCCTCCGAGGAAGAGATGCTGAACTTCCATCAGGAGGGAGCTAGGCTCCATCAGTAGCCTGCAGAGAAAATGACACAGTTCTGGAAACAAAACAAACTCCAGAAGACAGCTGAGAAAACCTCGCACAATTTGCCTGGGGCTGAGCTCACCAAGCCACGCTGATGACAAAGGCGTGGTTTCTGGGCCGCCTCACACCAGGAAGTGGGCGCCCTTTGACAGACAGGTTCCTGTGTTCTGGCTGCTGCAAACTAGCACGTTGCTGGCACGGTTTACACATCCTGAGTGGTTTTCCTTACTCATCTGTTTGGGGGTTTTTGTTTTCTCGTGTTGGGTTTGGTTTTTATTTCCAGTGTTTAAAATGTGTGCCTATCATAGATAAAACACACGTTGTCAGGCAAATTCAAAGCGTGCCCTGCCTGTGATGTGGACAGGCCCCCGCAATTCCACGCCAGCTACAGGCCTGTAGCCTAAACATACGCATGGAAAATACGGTTTAGACTCCCCCAACACAGGCCCCGCCTCCTGGGTTCAAGTGATGTGATTCTCCTGTCTCAGCCTCCCAAGTAGCTGGGACTACAGGCAGCGGCCATCAGGCCCGGCTAATTTTTTTTTTTTAAAGGCAAAGTGTCACTCTTGCCCAGGCTGGAGTGCAATGGTGCGATCTCGGCTCACTGCAACCTCCGCCTCCCGGGTTCAAGCAATTCTGCCACCTCAGCCTCCCGAGCAGCTGGGACTATAGGTGTGCGTCCGGCTAATTTTTGTATATTTAGTAGAGATGCGGTTTCACCATGTTGGCCAGGCTGGTCTTGAACTCCTGACCTTGTGATCCACCTCCCAAAGAGCTAGGATTACAGGCGTGAGCCACCACGCCTGGCCTGTTTGTTTTGTTTTGTTTTGTTAATAGAGATGGGTTTTTACCACCTTGCCCAGGCTTATCTCTAACTCCTGAGCTCAGGTAATCTGCCTCCCTCGGCCTCCCAAAATGCCAGGATTATAGGGGTAAGCCACCGCGCCCGGCCGACCTGCCCTTCTTTTCAGTCACTGGTAGTCTCTATTGCAAGGCCCTACCGTGTTCATTTCACCAATTCCTTGGCAATCAGCACTTAGGGTAGCTGCTGCCTCCGCCACTCCCACGGAGGCTGCCGTGCGTGCCCCAGCTTACATTTCACGTGTTTCACTGCGTCTGCTCGCACACACGGACCTGCAGAAGCTCCTGTCCGTGGAACTGTCAGGTCAAAGATGACACATGTCTTCCTCTGAGTGTTGATTGTCACGTGTCTCACACTGACACATACAACTGACTGCAAATACATGTGGATGCTGCTGTATCTAGTAACATTCAAATTAGTTGCAAGGGGAAGAAAGTTTCCTTTCTGAGTGGCAGGTGCACAGCGACAAGGTGGAAGGAGTGGGAGAGCCTGGGATAGGTCTGAGGGGTTCGTTTTTGTTTGTTTTACTGCTCCTGTGGAGTAGGGCTTCCCTGTAGACAGTGTGCCCAGAGTCATCAGAGGTTTTTCTTTTTTGAGACGGAGTCTTGCTATGTCACCCAGGCTGAAGTACAATGGCGCGATCTCGGCTCACCGCAACCTCCACCTCCCAGGTTCAAGTGATTCTCCTGCCTCAGCCTCCTGAGCAGCTGGGATTACAGCTGTGCGCAACCACGCCCGGCTAATTTTAATTTTTGTATTTTTACTAGAGACGGGGTTTCACCATGTTGGTCAGGCAGGTCTCAAACTCCTGACCTTGTGATCTGCCTGCCTCAGCCGAAGTGCTGGGATTACAGGCATGAGTCACCATGCCCGGCCTAACCTGAGGTTTCTTTTCAGAGAGATGATAGTGTTCTAGAATTGGATAATGGGGATGGTTACATAGATCATGAAGAGACCAAAAACTTACTTGATTTTCTTTTTTCTTTTTTTTCCCCGATTGTATATTTAGAAAAAAAAAATTTGTCTGATAAACTTACTTGATTTTCTATGATGTGAATTATACCTCAAATTAAAATGAAATGAAAAGGCAATGCACATGTGAAATTTCTGTTTGCGCTGGTGAACTGCCCTCCGGACAGGCTGTGCGGGGCCCCTTCCCCACAGCTCAGGACTGTGCGCCAGGCTCCGGGAACGCCGTGGGCCTCTTTGATGTTTGCATCAAACCAGTCGGTTCTGTGGGGGTGTCTTCCTTTGGTTGTGCCTCTCTGATTACTAATGAAGTTGAGCGACTTTTTTTTTTTTTTAATATTTATTGGTCAATTGCATTTCTCCTGTGAGCTTTACCAGATTCCTGTGAGTTCGGTGGCTGGGGCTGGGAGACTGGCTAAGCCTGACTCTGTCTAGAAAGGATTTCCGCGGCCGAGGGCAGAGGGCATCCCTGTTCCCGCCGGACGGTGCTCCGAGAAGCGCCCGTCAGCACAGCTCTCCCGCCCGGTGTCTCCTTCATCTCTCCCGGATCGTGCTATTGTCTGTGCTTGAAGCAGCCTCTTTCTCAGGCCTGCTTGCCTCAGGCACCGCTGCGCGGGGAGCCAGGCTGCCCTCTGGTTTGCTGGTGCGGCGGCCTCCGCCACCCAGCCTTGTCCTACGAGCGCTCAAGGGCAGACCAAGTGTCTTTCAGCCACTCAGGACAAGCAGAGAGGCTCTTAAAAAGGAGACTCACGCTTCGCAGAGTTCTTTTTTTTTTTGAGATGGAGTTTTGCTCTTGTTGCCCAGGCTGCGGTGCAATGGCACGACCTCAGCTTACTATAACTTCTGCCTACCGGGTTCAAGCGATTCTCCTGCCTCAGCTTCCTGAGTAGCTGGGATTACAGGGGGCGCCACCACACAGGACTAATTTTGTATTTTTAGTAGAGACAGGGTTTCACCAATGTTGGTCAGGCTGGTCCCGAACTGCTGACCTCGTCATCCTCCCGCCTCAGCCTCCCAAAGTGCTGGGATTACAGGCGTGAGCCACCACTCCTGGCTTGCTGGCTTTGTTAATGGCAAAACACATGCAAGGTTAAATTGGCCATCTTCACCATTTGCAAGGATGTGGTTTGGTCCTGTAGCCTCCACTGGCCGTGGTGAGGGCGTGGTTTGGTCGTGTGGCCTCCGCTGGCCGTGGCGAGGGCGTGGTTTGGTCGTGTGGCCTCTGCTGGCCATGGCGAGGGCGTCATTTGGTTCTGTGGCCTCTACTGGCCGTGTTCTGCGACAGAGCTCTGCAAGTCTTTCACCCAACACTGAAACCCTGCAGCCCCTGGACACCCGTTCCCCTCCCCGCTCCCCACTCCTGCAGCCCTTGGTAACCACCTGTTGACTTTCTGTTTCCGTGATTTGAACTGCTTTAGACACTTCCTATGAGTGGAATGATTTTACTTAGGGAGTTCCTGGTACCAGGTAGGAAAACCTCAGAAGCTGGCTGGCAGCAGGGTACTCAGTCACCCTCCTCCAGCTGTGGGAAGAAGCAGCTTCTCCAGCCTTCCAGACCCAGCCTTGACCCCAGAGCCTGCCACTGGGACCTACTCCAAACCCAGGTGTCTCAGGGCAGAGCAGCTCCGAGACGCTGCTGAAATCCTGGGTGTCCGGTGTCGCCTGCCTTGGCCCAGGGGCTGCAATTCCAGCTCTGTGGGGGTTGGGGACTGGAGCAAGAATTTGAGCCCCAGTGACAGCAAGGGGAGGCCCCTCCCTTCCCAGGAGCTCCTGGCCACATCCCCGGGCTCCACACAATCCCAGAAATGCCTGTGCCACCAAATGTGGTTGTTGGTTCGAGGCTCCCGAAGGTGTTATTGTATGGAGATGTAAGGTAGTCACCTGCTAGCTGGTGTAAGACGCATCCCTGGTTCCTTCTGAAAACGCCCACAAACACATGAGTTGTAGGAGGTACATTCCTTCAGGATAATTGAGATTCTGCTCTTTTTTTTTTTTTTTCCAGAGACAAGGTCTTGCTCTGTTGTCCAGGCTGGAGCTCAACGGCACAATTATAGCTCGGAGCAACACCAACCTCCTGGGCTCAAGTCATCCCCAACCTCAGCCTCCTGAGCAGCAGAGACGACAGACATGTGCCACCATGCTTGGCTAATTTTTAATTTTTTATAGAGACAGGGTCATGCTAAGTTGTCCAGGCTGGAATCAAACTCCCAAGCTCAAACAATCCTCTTTCCTCGGCCTCCCAAAGTGACTCCTTGGCTCTTTTCAGGCTAACGTTTGGGTCTGGTTTAGGTGAAGGTAAAATGTGACTTTCACCCAGGAGTTCACTCAAGTCACTTAGCACTCACCTCCTGAGATGCTGTCTCGGATGAGTCAGTGATCTGCAGGACCCTGGAGCAGAGCTTCTCCAAGTGTGCTTGCAGAACCCACTGGAAATGGGGTTGAGGTCATGACTCCTGATTTTCCTTCCAGGGGATTTGCACTCACACTGAAGTCTGAGAACCTCAGAGGCAGGATGGGAGACATGCCGGCCACGCGGAGCCAGGAAAATACTCCCTCGTTTGCTTTTTATGTTTTAGAGATGGGTCTGGTGACGTTGCCCAGGCTAGAGGGCAGCGGCCATGGTCAGCACGGAAGCTCTTACCTGCTCCTGTTCCACGCTGACCTGGGCCGGTTCTCCCCACCTTAGGCAACCTGGTGGCCCCCAGCTTCCAGAGGTCACCATATTGATGCTGAATTTAGCGTGGACACTCAATCAACTTTGCACACTACACTATAGCCTGGAGTTCCTGGGCTCACACCACCATCTCGCCCTCCTGGCAATTCTGTTTTAGGAATTTATCTTTAGGAGATAATAAAAAGTAACTTTTATTTTTTTTTAAAGTTCAGACAGGGCAGCGGGGGCAGCCGGGGAGGAAACATAAATAAATAAATAAAGTTCAGACAGGGTCTTGCCCTGTCCCCAGGCTAGAGCGCAGTGGCACACTCTGAGTAGCCCACTGCAACTCCAATCACGGCCCACTGCAACCTCAGCCTCCCAAGCTCAGCTGATTCTCCTACCTCAGCCTCCTGAGTAGCTGGGACTACAGGCACATGTCACCATGTTCAGCAATTTTTTTTTTTTTTGAGACGGAGTCTTGCTCTGTCGCCAGGCTAGAGTGCAGTGGCGCAATCTCAGCTCATTGCAACCTCCGCCTCCTGGGTTCGAGCAACTCTTCCACCTCAGCCTCCCGAGGAGCTGGGACCACAGGTGCATGCCACCACGCCTGGCTAATTTTTTTGTATTTTTTTAGTAGAAACAGGGTTTCACCATGTTGGCCAGGATGGTCTCGATCTCTTGACCTCGTGATCCGCCTGCCTCGGCCTCCCAAAGTGCTGGGATTACAGGTGTGAGCCACCACGCCTGGCCCCTCAGCAAATTTTTAAAAATTTTTTCATAGAGACGAGGTCTCACTATTGCCCAGGCTGGTCTGGAAATCCTGGCCTCAAGTAATCCTCCCACCTCGGCCTCCAAAAGTGCTGGTATTACAGGGAGGAGCCACCACACCCGGCCCTAGTAAAAGAAAACTTTTAAAAAGAATATAGTCATGATTCATACAGATATAAAATGAGCATGTGGTAAAAGACTTGATGTAACTCATTAACTAAGATGTTACACCTGGCTTAAAGAGCATTCCAAGAACCACACACATATAGGAAAGGTATGGGAAAGAGTCAAACTGTGTAAAATATTTGAAGAAATTTATTCTGAGCCAAACACGAATGGCCATGGCCCCTGACACAGCCCTCAGGAGGTCCTGACAACATAGACCCAAGGTGGTCAGGGCGCAGCTTAGTTTATGCATTTTAGGGAGGCATGAGACATCAATCAGACATGTGTAAGAAATCCTTGGCCGGGCACGGTGGCTCATGCCTGCCTGAAATCCAAGCACTGTGGGAGGCCAAAGCAGGCGGATCACCTGAGGTCAGGAGTTTGAGACCAGTCTGGCCAACCTGGTGAAACCCCAACTCTACTAAAAATGAGCGAGGCACGGTGGCAGGTACCTGTAGTCCCAGCTACTCCAGAGGCTGAGGTAGGAGAGTTGCTTGAACCTGGGATGCAGAGGTTGCAGTGAGCTGAGATTGTGCACTGCACTCCATCCATCCTGAGTGACAAAGAATCTGTCTCGAAAAAAAAAAAAAGATTGTGGAGACCAAGGTTCTTCTGAATGTTACAAATGTTTCCTATTCAGACCTTTAAAACGGAACGAGGGCTGAGGGCTCCGGCGTGCTGGGCAGAGGAAGCTGGTTGTGCAGACAGAAAGCGGCTGAGGAAGCAGACACAGAACGAATAGCAGATTGGTCATTTCCAAGTGGTTTCCCTCGGAAGGTTCCAGCAGAGGGGAAGCTCCTCATTAGTTAATCTCTTTGGGATTGGGAGGGCCTGGAAGGAAAGATCTAGCTATGTTAAATACTGTACAGATGCACATTTCCCCCACAAAGACGCTTGCAGGATGATTTCAAAATATGTCAAAGAAACATGTTTTGGGGTAAAATTTTTTTATTTTATTTCATTTATTTATTTATTTTTTGAGACTGAGTCTCGCTCTGTCTCCCAGGCTGGCGTGCAATGAATGGCTCCATCTCGGCTCACTGCAACCTCCGCCTTCCGGGTTCAAGCGATTCTCCTGCCTCAGACTCCTGAGTAGCTGGGATTACAGGCGCCTGCCAGCACATCCAGCTAATTTTTGTATTTTTAGCAGAGACAGGCTTTCGCCATGTTGGCCAGGCTGCTCTCGAATTCCTGACCTCCAGGAATGAGGTGATCCACCCGCCTCAGCCTCCCAAAGTGCTGGCATTACAGGCACGAGTCACCGCACCCTGCCAAAATATTTTTATTTTCTTCTTAGTCATGCAATGTTATGCCAGAGTCAGATCGGAAAGTAAGTCACGATATACAGAGTTAAAGAAAACCCGTCTGTCTCTGAAGAAGGTCCCTCTGAGCCCTGGGTGGATGTGAATCCAGGCACTCTCAACCCAGCTCATCTCTCTACATCAGGGTCCAGGAAATGCACGTGGCGAGGGGGCGTGGCCAGGGCCACACTGCACCTCGGGTCCCGCCAGCTGTGTGCAGCCACAGGCCCTGCCATGAAACTCTTGGGACTCAATGCGCTTTGGAACTTGGAATTTTCCTGAGCTTTGAAAATTCGATTCTGCACATGTACCGTGGTCCTATTGCATCCCGTCTCTGGGGAGCAGGCAGCAAAGTGCGTGCAGGTCCAGCACATCCAGTAGCCTCAGGCCAATTACATCACATTTTACAACCAAAGAGTTACTTAAAAATGTACTTTTGGCCAGGCGCAGTGGCTCACGCCTGTAATCCTAGCACTTTGGGAGGCCGAGGTGGGTGGATCACCTGAGGTCAGGAGTTCAAGACCAGTCTGGCCATCATGGTGAAACCCCATCTCTTACAAAAAAAAAAAAAAAGTAAAAAAAAAATGTACTTTTTGCCTGGGCGAGAGGTGTTTGCCTGTAATTCCAGCACTTTGGGAGGCTCGGCCACATTAATGAGGTGACCTCTCCCCGGCTCGAGGCTCCAGCCAGCCTCCACCTCCGTCCATTCCTAGTTTGTCCCTTCTGCTCCACGCCACACCTCTGACTGCACTGACAGCTGCACCAGCTGTGTGAACATCTCAAGTCGCTTGCCCGACAGACCTGGGTTTCCCAGCCTCCTGCCTCAGAATTCTCTGCTCCTATCACCTGCAGGGTTTCGTCCGTCTAACAAGGCAACCTTTGTTCACCAGGCCCATTCTTCCTAGGCTGTCCCCAACCTTGTCTCCACCACCCTCAGAAACCCCAAGCCCCTCTTCCTTTCTGTAGCTCAGAATGCTGGCCAGGCTCCACCATCCGGCCCTTCTCTGAGTCTCTTAGCTCTGTGGTACTCCTACCAGAAAGGGGTCCTGATCCAGACCCAAGAGAGGGTTCTTGGATCTCACGCAAGAAAGAATTTGAGGCGAATCTGTAAATTGAAAGCAAGTTTATTAAGAAAGCAAAGGAATGGCTACTCCACAGGCAGAGCAGCACCTTAGGCTGCTGGACTAAGGATACTTACAGTTACTTATTGATTACGTGCTAAACAAGGGGTGGATTATTCATGAGTTTTCTGCAAAAGAGGAGGACAACTCCTGGAACTGAGGTTCCTCCCCTATTTAGACCATATACAGTAACTTCCTGACATTGCCCATGACCTTTGTAAACTGTCAAGGCACTGACCGGAGTGTTTTTCAGCAGCTAAAGTGTTATAATTAGCATATAATGAGTAGTGAGGATGACCAGAAATCACTTTCATCTTGGTATTCATGGGTTTCAGGTGGCTTCTTTGCCGCATCCTGTCTTATCAGCAAGGTCTTTGTGACTCGTGTTTTGTGCCACTTCCTATCTCACCTGTGACCTGGAATGCCTAACCTCCTGGGAATGCAGCCCAGCAGGTCCCAGCCTGAGCTTACCCAGCCCCTGCTCAAGATGGAGTCGTTCTGGTTAAAATGCCTCTGACAGTACTCCCAGGCATGTGTGTGGAATTAGAATGATTTTCACCTGTTAAATCCGTTCTGTCAATTTAATTCCTAGCCCAGCCAAAGCACCAGTGAGGGTGGAAGGAATTGCAGCCTTTTCCTCCCTCCGGCTAGAGCGCTGCTTGTAAATTCTCTTTGCCCAGCACTCATCAGGGTGCAGGCTCGTTCTGAGCTTATCTTGTCATTTCCACACTCGATCCTGACTTTCTTTCATCATGAGGTCCTTCCCACTGTGGGACGCAGACTCACGGGGCCACCGGTGAGTAATGGAGACCTGCAGCACCAGAAACCCACCTAACACCACGGTTCTGCCTCTCTCACGCAGATGGCCGTGGCAGGGGGTCAGGCTCGGGCAGCAGCCCTGCTCTCACAGCTGGGCCAGGGATTTGGGACCACTTCTACATTTCAGGTGGCTGGAGGGGAAGAATCGGGGAACAGGGGCCTCTGCTACTTCACACTCAACCGGGGCCTGACCTTGTCCTGTGGTCACACCCAGCCACAAGGATGCCAGCCAAGAACCCAGAACCCACAGCTGAGTTCTGAAGAGCAAAGGGAAGGGGCTCCGTGGGGCACATGGGCAGTTTCCACTTTCCAGCTCAAATGGGCTGAGGTTTCCATGCCAGTTCCCTGGGTTCTCTAGCGACCAGAAAGACCCCTGGTGGAGACCAGGGAGCACCCACCCCCTGATCAGGGACACTGAGGCGGCACTCAGGTCATCCAGCCATGCCTGGGAGGCCGGCCCCGCCATTCTCAAAGATCATGGTTAAATTCCTGCGCAACTTCAGATGCATTTGCAGTTCTTTGGAACTTCAGGTATTTAAATATTCTCCAACTGCGTTCAGGGCTCTGACTGACTCCACAGCCGTGACTCATACATCGTGGTAATAACATAAATATTTGGCGGCTGGGCGTGGTGGCTCACGCCTGTAATCCAAGCACTTTGGAGGCCAAGGCGGGTGGATCACCTGAGGTCGGGAGTTCAAGACCAGCCTGACCAACCTCGTCTTAAAAATAAATAAATAAATAAATAACGTAAATATTTGGCAAATGAATGAGGCTGGGACCTAGGACGTGAGGGTGTCACAGCTGGTGGGAGAGAAGGCTGAGCCCCACATCGAAGTTATCACTCTAAAGGAAAGGAATGCCGAGTGAGTCCGGCAGCCATGACCAGCAGCTGGGTGGAGTGAGAGCCACACAGGGCACTGGGTTTTCTTCCCGTCAGGTTAGGTCACCTGCCTGAATCACCGGAGGCCAGGCAGGATGGGAGCCATTGTTCCATCTCACTAACAGCACAAAGGAAACAGTTGTCACCAGTGCAGAATGACAATGAGAGCATTGTGATTGCTTTTCCTATGAATGGACGGCATCCTTGCCACCATTTTCCGTTTGTAACGATGTTTACTCTGAAGTGAGGAAAAGTACCAGATTAGAAAGAATGAAACTTTTCCTTATTTTCAATTTGACAGACACAAAATTAGCACAAACTTGGTTTAAAGATCTGAATTGGCTTTATTCGAAATTCTAGAACTGGGAAACACCCCATTCTATGAAACAGAACAAGGGCTCTGGTGTGCTGGGCAGAGGAGGCTGGCTGTGTAGACAGAAAGGGGCTGAGGAAGCAGACACAGAACAAAAAGCAGATTGGTCGTTTCCAAGTGGCTTTCCTCGGAAGGTTCCGGCAGAGGGGACTTCCTCTTCATGTCGCAAGACCTGCCTTGTTTGGAGCTCTTCCCTGTGTCCTGGTTTCCTGGAAGGTGAGATGAACAACTGTTTTGGCTTGGTGACGTGGAACTCTAGCCCCAGTGGCTGCGTTTTGGGCTGGTCTGCCGGGCCAAGTGCAGGAGCTCAGGCCACACCAGTGGCCTCCTGTATTGTGCAGCCTTGACATAACTAACTCCATCTTGAGGCCACGCACAGTGGCTCATGCCTGTAATCCCAGCACTTTGGGAGGCCGAGGCAGGTGGGTCACCTGAGGTCAGGAGATCGAGACCAGCCTGATCAATATGATGAAACTCTGTCTCTATTAAAAATACAAAAATTACCTGGGATGGTGGCGGGCACCTGTAGTCCCAGCTACTTGGGAGACTGAGGCAGGAGAATCACTTGAACCCCGGAGGCAGAGTTTGAGTGAGCCCAGATCACAACATTGCACTCCAGCTTGGGTGACAGAGTGAGACTCTGTCTCAAAAAAACAAACACCCAAAAATACAAAACTTGGCTGGGCGTGGTGGCACATACCTGTAATCCCAGCTACTGGAGAGGCTGAGGTGGGAGGACTGCTTGAACCTGGGAGGCGGAGGCTGCAGTGAGCCAAGATCATGCCACTGCACTCCAGCCTGGGCGACCGAGTGAGATCCTGTCTCAGAAAACAAAAGAAAAGAAAAAACCTAAAAAGCCTAACTCCAACTTGGAAAAAGACTCCATTTTCTATTTCATAGGGCACTCTACCAACGTTTTGCTAAAGCGTTTTGCTGAATAAACAAATAAAGGCCAGGCACGGTGGCTCACTCCTGTAGTCCCAGCACCTTAGGAAGCTGAGGCAGGTGGATCATTTGAAGTCAGGAGTTGGAGACCAGCCTGGCCAAGATGGTGAAACCCCAACTGGACGAAACATGAGGAGGCTGCAGTGAGCCGAGATCGTGCCGCTGCACTTCAGCTTGGTCAACAGAGTGAGTCTCCATCTCAAAAAAAATGTGGAATGTTTAACGGATAACATTTCTATATTGATTAAGTATACTATTATGAGCCAGGTGTGGTGGGTCACGCCTGTAACCTAGCACTTTAGGAGGTTGAGGTGGGAGGATTGCTTGATTCCAGGAGTTCGAGACGAGCCTGAGCAATAGAGTGAGGCCCCGTCTCTATTCTAAAACTAACAATAAAATAGAAAGAAACAATAAAAAAGTGTATACTATTGTGTCCGCTTTGCAATATCGACTGACCCGTGGAGAGGCTTGAGCCTGTGTGCCCACGTCTGTGACCACGGACTGACCAGGAGGTAACAGGAAACACTGTCTCCTTAGGAACTCCACAGAGCTCATGGTTTTGTGACTGAGACAGCACCAGTGCCAGCCCAACACCGTGGGAAGGTGAAAACGTGCGTGGACCTGGTCATCTCTGACCTTGCACGGCCCGTGACCCCTCCTATAAACTTTATTCAAAAAATCTTATTTAAAGTATGGCCCGGCTGGGCGCAGTGGCTCCTGCCTGAAATCCCAGCACTTTGGGAAGCCGAGGCGGGAGGATTGCTTGAGCCCAGGAGTTTGAGACCAGCCTGGGCAACGTAGCAGCTACCAACAAAATACAGACAATTAGCCAGGTGTGGTGGCACACACCTGTACTCCCAGCTACTCAGGAAGCTGAGGTGGGAGAATCACCTGAGCCTGGGGAGGCTGAAGCTGCAGTGAGCCGTGATCGCACCCTTGCACTCCAGCCTGGGTGACAGTCCGGCCCTGTCGCCAAAAAATAAAGTATGGCCTTCCTAAATTGGAACTCGTTCAACAATGTGCATTTTTTCTGATATAAGTTCTGTTAAGTCATCGGCAAAATGTATCTATTATGCCTGGATTTACTTAAAAGAGCCTCTCGTGACCTGCCCTTCCCCTCCAGTCATACATGCTGGAAGCGAGGAAGGCATCTTGCCCAGCGGTGCGGAGCGGTAGGCTCTGACCCTGTGTCCACGGCCTCCTGCCTCCAGCAAGCACACAGTGTGTCCGTCAAGCCAACAGCCAGACGGTGACCCACCACTGCACAGTGTCCCTGGCTTGGGTGTCACAGTGTCCCCGGCTTGGGCTTGGGCATCACAGCGTGACCTTTAAACCTCTTCTAACAATCCGAAGCCCACTGTGTGCCAACGCGCCACCGTCTGAGCATCTCTGGGGGTGGAGAGTGAGGCTGCAGAGCTGCGTAGGATGGCACAGGTGCACGTCCTCAAATCTCTGAATCAGAAAGTGAACTGGCGGTGAGTGTGATGAGGGAAGAGAATAAAACCCCGCCCAGCCCTGGGAGCTGGCTCTGCGGGCGTCTCTGTGCTCGCCCTCGGCCGCCGCCTTTCACCTTTCTGCCCGCAGTGCTGGGCAAGGATGTGGGGCCCCTGCCCTGCCTTCCTGGGGGCCACAGGCCTGCAGGGCACCCTCCACGTGGGCAGAATGACTGGGACCTTCACAGCCCCTCTCAGGTAGGCTGCCTTTTCGATATTAAAGACTTGTCACCCACACCCCCTATTTCCAGGCTTCCTCCCCGTCTGGAACTCACATCTTCCCTCTACTCTCAGGGGACCTGAGTGGGCAGTTTTCCTGGGACTGAATTGAAACCGCCTTAGCAGAAATTATAACGGAGGAAATTAGGACAGTGAAAGAGACCAGACCTAACCGACTCCATCTTGCTTCTGACCTTTAAGCTGCCCTTGTTCACTCGTGGGGGTAGTCTGAACCAACTTGGGAAGGAATTCAGTTTGAGGACTAAACTCTGATTTCTTTTCTTTTTTTTTTGAGATGGAGTCTTGCTCCGTCGCCCAGGCTGGAGTGCAGTGGCACAATCTCGGCTCACTGCAACCTCTGCCTCCCGGGATCACAAAATTCTCCTCCCTTTGTGTCTGGGGTTACAGGTGCCCACCACCATGCCCGGCTAATTTTTGTAGTTTTGGTAGCGATGAGGTTTCACCATGTTGGCCACACTGGTCTGGAACTCCTGACCTGAGGTGATCCGCCCGCCTCGGCCTCCTGAAGTGCTGGGATTACAGGTGTGAGCCACCACGCCCGGCCTGGAGAGTCTGGCACCTTTTATTTTATTTTTTTAATGAGATGGAGTTTTGCTCTTGGGGCCCAGTCTGCCGTGCAATGCCGCGATCTCCACTCACTGCAACCTCTGCCTCCCGGGCTGAAGTGATTCTCCCACCTCTGCCTCCCCAGTAGCTGGAATTACAGGTGTGCAACCCCACACCCGGCTAATTTTTTTTTTCCCCTGAGACAGAGTCTTGCTCTGTAGCCCAGGCTGGAGTGCAATGGCAAAATCTCTGCTCACTGCAACTTCCGACTCCCGGGTTCAAGAAATTCTGCCTCTGCCTCATCCTCCCAAGTAGCTGGGATAGTGGGTGTCAGGCCTCCATGTGCAATCCTGGATCCAGAAAGTCTAAAGTCCTGCCTGCCTCGGCTGATCACCCCCCCCACCCCCCACCGCCCACCCCCACCTGTGGAGCCTCCCTGGGACATTAAGCTTCTAAACTCACCCTGCCTCTTAATTGTTATTAAGATAATGTGAATACTCCTTACCCCACCCTGCCATCTTAACTATTCTTATAATAATGTGAATACTGCTCACCCCACACTGCCATCTTAACTACTCTTAAGCCTTATCCCACCCTCCATTGTAACTGAACTTATGGTAATGTATACTCCTTACCCCTACCCCCAGCACTGTAACTGATATTACTCCAAAACACCGCTGCCCCCTCCTGATTTGCCCCAGCCTATAAAACCAACTCCTATCCCACCGCCCTTCACTAACACCCTTTTCAGCCTCAGCTCACCTGCACCCAGGTGAATAAACAGCCATGTTGCTCACACAAAGCATGTTTGAGGGTGTCTATTCATTCAAAGTGCATGTTTTAACACTGAGACTAGAGGCACATGCCACCACACCCAGCTAATTTTTTTTTTTTTTTTTTTTTTTTAGTAGAGACGGGGTTTCACCATCTTGGCCAGGCTGGTCTTGAACCCCTGACCTTGTGATCCGCCCATCTCTCCCTCCCAAAGTGCTGGGATTACAGGCATGAGCCACCGTGCCCAGCCTAATTTTTGTATTTTTAGTAAAGTTTCACCATTTTGGCCAGTTTGGTCTTGAACTCCTGACCTCGAGATCTGCCCGCCACGGTCTCCCAAGGTGCTGGGATTACAGGCGTGAGCCACCACACCTGGCCTCAATCTTTTATCTTAACCTGAACATTTCCTTTCTATGATCCTAGGTCTTCAGACAAACTCAACCAATTGTCAAGAAAATGTTTAAATATATCCGCCAGAAAGGCACGGTTTGAGGCGGGCAGATCCCTTGAAGTCAGGAGAGAGACCAGCCTGGCCAACATGGTTGCAATATTACAGCAACATAGTAGTTGTAATCCCAGCTACTAGGGAGGCTGAGGTGGGAGAATCGCTTGAACCCGGGAGGTGGAGATTGCAGTGAGCCAAGACTGCACCGCTGCATTCCAACCTGGGCAACAGAGTGAGACTCTGTCTCCAAAAAAAAAAAAAAATTTACCTAGTATCCCCCTACCCCCAACTTGCTTTGAGTTGTCCCACCTTTCTGGACCAAACCAATGTATTTCTGAAATGTGTTTGATCGATGTCTCATGCCTCCCTAAAGTCTGTAAAACCAAGCTGTGCCCCAACCACCTTAGGCCCATGTTCTCAGGACCTCCTGAGGGCTGTGTCAGGGGCCATGGTCACTCACGTTTGGCTCAGAATAAATGTCTTCAAATATTTTACAGAAGTTGACTCTTTTCGTAGACAAGTTTGTGGTTTGACCCTGAAACAAAATTCATACTGCCCCTTTCCCAAAAAGAGCCGCTTCTTGCCTGGGGGCCACTCAGCCTTTGCAGAACTAACAAATTAGCTACAAGATTAGAAATTACAGTGAAGGCATCACACAGTCTCTGGCTCCAAGAGTCTGACCCTCCCCAAATGGCTCCTTGGGATAACATCACTACTGTAAAACCAAAACCAGAGCTTGAGGTATTTTGCAGACCGGTTATCAGCTGACACCATCCAGACTGGTAATGTGACTCAACCAGTTCTGCTGTGACACCCGGGAACAAAAGACAGCAGAAAACCTCACTTCCACCCTCTATGACTCCATCTCTAACCCCACCAATCAGCACTCCCCATTTCCCAAGCCCTTCTCCACAAAATTATCTCTAAAAACTCTGATTGGAGGAAGGCAGCAAACCACACTGCCATGTATGTACCTATGCAATAATCTTGCATGTTCTTCACATGTACCCCAAAACCTAAAATGCAATAAAATATATTTAAAATAAAACCACTCTGATCCCCGAATGCTCAGGGAGACGGATGTGAGTAATATCGAAACTCCTGTTCCTCTCGCAGTCTGCTCTGTGTGAATGACTCTCTCCTTTGCAATTCCCCTGTGTGGGCAGCAGGTACAGTGAACCCACTGGGCGGTTACACGGTGAGCGCCCAGAGCCTTCCATCTTCTAAAAAAGTCACTCGTCTCTCTAGGGTGTCCATGTCCAATTAAGCCACTGTCCAAGAATACGTTCGTTCATTCATTCATTCATTTATTCCATAAATACTTGATGGACACTGGTTGAGCACGGTGGCTCATGCCTGTAATCCTGGCATTTTGGGAGGCTGAGGCAGGAGGATCACCTGAGGTCAGGAGTTCGAGACCAGCCTGACCAACATGGTGAAACCCTGTTTCTACTACAAATACAAATAATTAGTCAGGCATGGTGGTGGGCACCTGTAATCCCAGCTACTTGGGAGGCTGAGGCAGGAGAATCGCTTGAACCCTGGGGGCAGAGGTTGCAGTGAACTGAGATTGCACCATTGCACTCCAGCTTGGGCAATGAGTGTGCAGCTCCATCTATATATATATATATATGATGAACACCAACACGTGCCTCAGACTGTGGCAGGTGCTGGGCATTCGGTAGTGGGCCAAGGGTGCCTGGTCTCTGCTGTGGGCGGAGGGTGGTGGGCACTGTGGGAGGTGAGAGGTGGGTGGAGGACGGCGGGCACCGTGGGGGGTGAGAGGCCCAGGGATGTGGAGCCCCATTCGGTCTACATCCGGTGGAGACACAGCTGGCTCAGTTACAACAGGCCAAGGGGGGTCTGTCCACAAAGGGACTGGTTTCCAAGGCTTGGGTGGCGTAGGGTGGGTGTAGGAACAGAACGAAACCCAGAGTGGCGACCGTGTACACATCAGAACTGCAGCCAAGGGGCAAATAGGAGGAGAGGAAACGCACTTGGGGAGGGACGCAGCCATCTCGAGGTGACCTCCCTGGAGGGAGCTGGGGTGGTTAACACCGGCCTCCCTCCACAGCAGCCCCCGCCCAACCCCAGCCTAGACTACGACCTGGACCCCCAGCGTCCTCCTCCTTCTTCCTCTTTTCTTGAAGATTAAAAAGCCTTTCTCCCCACTGTAAAAGCCATGTCTGTTCACGGTAGAGGTTCTAGAAAATACTAAGCGTGGCAAGGAATTACTAAATATTCATCGCTGTCTCACCGTCAGAAGGTGGCAATGGCTGAAACCTCGCTGTGTATTCCATTAGCGCCTTCTCTGTATGTAACCACGTGTATTGACATCTCAATTTTCAGATCGTAGACACAAACCTAGGTCGACTTCCTTTTTAAATCATCAGTCCTACTAACATGGGCTTAAAGTGCTCTGCCGGTGTTTCAGCACATCAGTTTACCTGCTAACTACAGAGGCAAACTTGCCCTTTAATGAGAAAGTCAGCCCGTTCCTGGCCTGGTCCCCAAGCGGCCGAGCCAGGCTGAGGGGACACAGTGAGTCCTCCCCGAAGAAGCCAGCAGGGTCCAATCCGAGTAAACAACCCACGGATGTCTGCTGACGCGCAGGGCACGCTTTCCTGCACTCTGCCAAAGGCAGTGTCTTGTAAAACAGGAGGTAGGGTGTTGGGGGACTGTTCTAGAACGAAAAAGAAGGCAGAGACACAGCCAAACACAGTACACAACTGTGACCGGATTCTGTGGACAAAAACAAAGCAGGAGGCCAGGCGACGGGGCTCAGGCCTGTAATCCCAGCACTTTGAGAGGCTGAGGCAGGCAGATTAGGTGAGTTTGAGATCAGTTAGGAGTTTGAGACCAGCCTGACCAACGTGGCGAAACCCCATCTCTACTAAAAATACACAAATTTTCTGGGTGTAGTGGCATGCCCCTGTGGTCCCAGCTACTCGGGAGGCTGAGGCAGGAGAATTGCTTGAACCCGGGAGGTGGAGGCTGCAGTGAGCCAAGATTGCACCACTGCACCCAGCCAGGTCAACGGAATGACACTCCATCTCAAAAAAAAAAAAAAAGGAGACAATTTTCTTTTTAAAAAATTATTATTATTATTATTATTATTATTTTTTTTTAGAGACGGGTCTCGCTATGTTGCCCAGGCTGGAGTGCCGTGGCTATTCACAGGCGCGATCCCACTACTGATCAGCAGCGGAGTTTTGACCTGCTCTGTTTCCGACCTGGGCCGGTTCACCCCTCCTTAGGCAACCTGGTGGTCCCCCGCTCCCGGGAGGTCACCATATTGATGCGGAAGTTAGTGCGGACCCGATCGGCGTAGCGCGCTACAGCCCAGAACTCCTGGGTTCAAGCTCCTCCCACCTCAGCCTCCCGAGCAGCTGGGACTACAGGCACGCGCCGCCGCGCCCCGCAGGAGACAATTTTCAAACCACTGGGGACAGTTATCTATGGGTTACATACCAGCCTGTATTATTGAATAAATGTTTTGTTAGGTGTGTCAAAAGACAGAATTAGGCTGGGCATGGTGGCTCCTGCCTGTAATCCTCACACTTTGAAAGGCTGAGATGGGTGGATCACTTGAGTCTGCCTGGGCAGGAGTTCAAGGCCTCCCTGGGCAACATAGTGAGACCCGATCTCTACCAAAAGTACAAAGATGAGCCAGGCATGGTGATGCATGCCTGTGGTCCCAGCTACTCAGGAGGCTGAAGTGGGAGGATCATTTGAGCTGGGGAGGTTGAAACTGCAGTGAGCCAAGATCGGGCCACTGCACTCCAGTCTGGGTGGCAAAAAAGCAAGAGCTTGTCTCAAAATAATAATAATAAAATAGATGAATAAAAATAAAGAAGGAAAGCTGTGGAGAAAAGGTACTACCCGGTGAATATCTTTTGAAGGGTCAGCAGGTGTTCACTTGATTATTTTTTCAAATTTTCTGTAGGTTTGAAAAACGAAGTAAGAAACTGGGACGGTGTGGAGTTTTGTGTTACAGGGGCGGTCAGCTGGCACGTGGGGCAGCTGGCTTTGGGTCCTCGGATGCTGATGCCCCCGCCGTGCCCAGGAGCCTCAGTGGCTCCCCCGGGCTGCAGGTTGAGCTTGGCGGGGCCTGCCCAGTGGCTGCTGGGCAGGGACGGGGGAAACCCTGCCCTGTGGTTTCATGGGCTGAGCACCAACTAGAAAAGAACATTTTCCAGATTTCAAACTTCAAAAAAGCAGGGGAAGTGTGGGGAAAACCTACTGGGTGACTGAAAACGAGAGAACACTCACTCTGGAGGGGGCGCAGCGTGACAGGCTGAGTGCTACAGAAGCTTTCATTTCCTGGACGGAGTCTGCACGCTCCTTCGCTCCGCCCAAGCACACGCAGGGTTCAGGCATGAAGAGGGGACCACAGCGTCCTGAGCCCCGGACATTCGCTTCCCTCCAGCTCCGCTGGGGGTTCCTGGAGGCATCTGCGTGCCCTCTGAGCTCTGAGGTGAGGAAGCTCCAGGTCCCGTGACCGCACTCGCCTCCCTCCCGGATCCAGAACAGCCCATGAGTCCCTTCGCAGATGTCTCAACCTGTCTCCTCTTCGGAAAATGAGGCCTCTGCATCTGGGGCCGTCTGAGCTCCTTCTTGCTGGAAATCTGCCTGATTCTTTGCCCGTCCAGCCTCATTACAGAGCTGACTCAATGTACGGCCCATAGAACAAAATGAAAGGGACTATTTAGGGACCTCACATACTCTTAGGACTTTTATTAAAATCTTATCTCCCGGCCGGGCGTGGTGGTTCACGCCTGTAATCCAACATTTTGGGAAGGCTGAGGCGGTTGAATCACCTGAGGTCAGGAGTTGAAGACCAGCCTGGCCAACATGGTGAAACACTGTTTCTAACACAAATACAAAAATTAGCCGGAGGTGGTGGCATGCACCTTTAATCACAGCTACTCAGGAGGCTGAGGCAAGAGAATCGCTTGAACCCAGGAGGTGGAGGTTACAGTGAGCTGAGATCCTGCCATTGCATTCCAACCTGGGCAACAGAGCTATTCCATCTCAAAAAAAAAAAAAAAAAATCCCATCCCTCTAAAGTTGTGTGAATTTGCATAAAATTTCCCCAGAAAATATTTCCAAAGATATAGGAAGGAAACGTCGTATCCAGAGACACCTTCAGCACCTGGCTCGTCGGAAGAGCATCCTCTTTAGGAAACTGGCCTTAAACATGGCGCTTACCTAGGCACCCACAAAATGAGTCCAAAAATGCCTTTTGGCCGGGCACGGTGGCTCACGCCTATAATCCTAGCACTTTGTGAGGCCGAGGCAGGTGGATCACCTGAGGTCAGGATTTCAAGACCAGCCTGGCCAAGATGGTGAAACCTGTCTCTATTAAAAATTCAAAAACTAGCTGGGCTTGGTGGCGGGTGCCTGTAGTCCCAGCTACTTGGGTGGCTGAAGCAGGAGAATCGCTTGAACCCGGGAGGTGGAGGTTGCAGTGACCTGAGATTGTGCCATCGCACTTCAGCCTGGGCGACAGAGCGAGACTCTGTCTCAAAAAGGAAACAAACAAAAATGGGTTTGATCCCATGAGCACCAGGCACAGCTTTCCAAAGCATAAATTCTAGCACATTTCTCTCATGCTTAGATGGTGACTGTGGCATCACTTGCACGCAGGCACTAATGGTCTGGCCGGAGCTGCTGCTCACTGATTCTGCATTTCTTGGCACACATAAGGTAATAGAAAATAGTAAATGTTGAATTAAAAATGCGCAGCTTTTTTTTTCATTTGACAGCGAGGCTGCAGCAGTTACAGCTGCGCTCTGAGTGTTTCTGCAGCCCAAGGACAGCAAGAAGAAGAAGGACACTAGAAGGTCAGTCAAGACAGATACCGAGCCAGTGAACAAATCTGGGGGCAAGGCCAAAAGGAAGATGTGGTCCCCAGGCAGAGTTCAGGACAAGAGCTGCATATGACAAACTCCCAGGCCTCGCTCAGAGACACCAAGGGTGGAGGACACCAATGGGACACCAGCCCCAGCTGCTGAAGATGAGGAGCAGGTTCAGCCATCTGTACATGTGAAACAAAAACTTCATTAAATTATAAAAAGAGGCCGGGAGTGATGGCTCACACCTGTAATCCCAGCACTTTGGGAGGCCAAGGCAGGCAGATCACAAGATGAAGAGATCGAGACCATCCTGGCCGACATGGCGAAACCCTGTCTTTATTAAAAATACAAAAAATACTAGCTGGGCACAGTGGCACGTGCCTGTAGTTCCAGCTACTCGGGAGGCTGAGGCAGGAGAATTGCTTGAACCTGAGAAGTGAAGGTTGCAGTGAGCTGAGATCGTGCCATTGCACTCCAGCTTGGGCAACAAGAGCGAAACTCCGTCTCAAAAAAGAGAGAGCGAGAGAGAGAGAGAGCGAGAGAGAGAGTGAGCTGCAGAGCTGACTGGAAGGAAAGGGAGCCATGCTATGTGCACACTGGCCTCTCTGAGTGCACTGCTGTTGTGATGGGCACACAGAGTTCTGAACTGGCAGAACGTCTGTAGTCCTGGTACAGCCCTCATGGTTTGAATTTTCTTTCAAATAGCACAACAAAGATTCATCTGCTCTGAGTTTGAATGCCTCTAGCAATGGGGGTCTCATTACTCCAAGGGGCAGCCCATTCCATTTTGAGAAGCTTCGATGAAAATTATTATTGTAAACACTCATCTCGTCTGTAAAGTCCCCTCCGTGTCTGCTCATCCCATGACCTTTTGGAGTCTGGGCAGGGATCTGAAGGCCGCTGGTAGGGGCAGCTTGGGTGGGGATGACATGTCCCACGGGAGAGGCCACGAGTGACATAGGCTATGTATGCACAGAGCTGTGGCTGGGCTGGGAAGGTCACCGCTAGGATCTCATCCTGGTGTGGCTCAGTCTCGGGCTTGTCTCTGGTTTTTTGAGACAGGGTCCCAGTCTGTTGCCAAGAGTGGAGCACAGTGGTGCAATCCCGGCCCACTGCAACCTCCATCTTACGGGTTCAAGTGATTCTGGTACCTCAGCCTCCCAAGTAGCTGGGATGACAGGTGCCCACTGCCACACCCGGCTAATTTTTGTATTTTCAGTAGAGACAGGGTTTCACCATGTTGGCCAGGCTGGTCTTGAATCAAGTGATCCACCTATCTTCTTGGCCTCCCAAAGTGCTAGGATTACAGGGTTGAGCCACCCTGCCTGGCCTTGGGCTTTTTTTTTTTTTTTTTTTGAGACAGAGTCTCGCTCTGCAGCCCAGGCTATAGTGCAGTGGTGTGATCTCGGCTCACTGCAACCTCCACCTCCTGGGCTCAAGCAATTCTCCTGCTTCAGCCTCCTGAGCAGCTGGGACTACAGGTGCGTGCCACCACACCCGGCTAATTTTTGTATTTTTAGTAGAGACAGGGTTTCACCCTGTTGGCCAGGCTGGTCTCAAACTCCAGACCTCAAGTGATCCACCCTCCTCGGTCTTCCAGAGCGCTGGGATTACAGATGTGAGCCACTGTGCCCGGCCACCTGACTAATTTTTAAAAGGTTTTTGGTAGAGCTTTGCACAGTGACAGTATCATAGCCAATGAGGTTTATCCGAGGGGCGATTATTTCTAATTGAAAACTTTTCCCGATACCCTACCATGATGACTTGAAATATAGTCGGCATTGACAATTTTTGACAGTCTCTATGGAGACTGAATTAAAAAGAAAAGGAAAAAAAGAATAAAAATTTTTTGGTAGAAATGGGGCCTCACTATATTACTCAAGCTGGCCTTGAACTCCTGAGCTCAAGCAATCCTCCCGTCTCAGCCTCCCAGAGTGCTGGCATTATAGAGATGAGCCACTGCACCCAGCAGAAATGAAGTTTTTAAAATAAAACTCTTGCATTTTTTGATGGCAGCCCTTATATACTTAGTGCTATTATTACCACTATGACTGATTACTGAACTCACAGTGAATTCCAACTTGTAAAACACATGAAATACACAGCTGATTTCAGTTATGAGCAACTGAGTTTTCACTGATAAAACGGAAAGCCCTTAGCAAGGTTAAGAGCTCAGATATATATTAGTTTGTGTTAAAATCATGATTTGGTCAAATACTTTGTTCCCGGAAGGGTAGGTATATATCTCTTCCTTTTTTTTTTTTTTTTTTTTTTTTTTTTGAGACAGTCTTGCTCTATCGCCAGGCAGGAGTGCAGTGGCACAATCCTGGCTCACTGCAACTTCTGTTTTTGGGTTTCAAGCAATTCTCTTGCCTCAGCCCTCTGAGTAGCTGGGACTACAGGCACGCACCACCACGCCCGGCTAATTTTTTGTACTTTTAGTAGAGACAGGGTTTCACCATGTTGGCCAGGATGGTCTCGATCTCCTAACCTGTGATCCGCCCGCATCGGCCTCCCAAAGTGCTGGGATTACAACTGTGAGCCACCACGCCGGACCGGGACTATCTCTTCGGTAGAAATTTGGCCAGGTGCCGTGGCTCACGTCTGTAATCCCAGCACTTTGGGAGGCCCAGGCTTGTGGATCACCTGAAGTCAGGAGTGCAAGACCACCCTGGCCAACATGGTGGAACCCCACCTCTACTAAAAATATAAAAATTTAGGCCAGGTGCGGTGGCTCACGCCTGTAATCCCAGCACTTTGGGAGGATGAGGCGGGTGGATAACCTGAGGTCAAGAGTTCAAGACCAGCCTGGCCAACGTGGCAAAAGCCTATCTCTTTAAAAATACAAAAATTAGCCGTGTATGGTGGCATGCGCCTGTAATCTCAGCTACTAGGGAGCTCAGGCAGGAAAATTGCTTGAACCTGGGAGGCAGAGGTTGCAGGGAGCCAAGATCATGCCACCGTACTCCAGCCTGGGTGACAGAATGAGATTCCATCTCAGAAAAACAAAAAAAAATTAGTCTGGCATGGCACGTGCTTGTTGTCCTGGCCACTCAGGAAACGGAGGTTGGAGGATCACTTGAGCTGGGGAGAGGGAGGCTGCAGACAGCTTTGATCACAGCACTGCATTCTAGCCTGGGCAACACAGTCAGACTGTGTGTAAAAAATAAATTTAAAAATCTATATACAAATGAAAGTATTGTTTCAATTAAATTAATTGATTATAATTTAAATGAAAATTATAATCATTTGAAAACAGTAAATATTTTATTAAACCTGAATTTGAAGCACTAACACAGATTCAATATATTTCTAGGGCAGACGACCAGTTCTTAAGGGTCAACTCTGTTGAAAGGGATGGTGTCTGTGAAACTAACTGGAAGCCTCCTGGGGCTTCAGTGTCGGTCCCAGCTGAACTTTTTTTTTGAGATGGAGTTTTGCTCTTGTTGCCCAGGCTGGAGTGCAAGGGCATGATCTCGGCTCACCACAACCTCTGCCTCCTGGGTTCAAGCGATTCTCCTGCCTCAGCCTCCCGAGAGCTGGGATTACAAGCATGTGCCACTATGCCTGGCTAGTTTTGTATTTTTAGTAGAGACGAGGTTTCTCTATGTTGGTCAGGCTGGTCTCGAACTTCCAACCTCAGGTGATCCGACCACCTCAGCCTCCCAAAGTGCTGGGATTACAGGGTGAGCCACCGTGCCCAGCCCCCAGCTGAATTTTTTCTGTTTGTTTGGTTTTGTTTTTGAGACAGGTCTCACTGGGTCACCCAGGATGGAGTACAGTGGTGTGATCTCAGCTCACTGCAGCCTTGACCTTCCCGACTCAAGCTATCCTCCGCTAGTAGCTGAGACTACAGTCATGTGCCACCATGCCCAACAAATTTTTCTTTTTTTTTCTGAGACAGAGTCTCACTCTATCACCCAGGCTGGAATCCAGTGGTGCAATCCTGTCTCACTTCAGTCTCCGCCTCTTGGGTTCAAGCAATTTTCCTGCCGCAGCCTCCCTAGT
Source organism: Cacajao melanocephalus (assembly GCA_963573385.1). Classification (NCBI taxonomy): domain Eukaryota; kingdom Metazoa; phylum Chordata; class Mammalia; order Primates; family Pitheciidae; genus Cacajao; species Cacajao melanocephalus. Next base: position 110,252 of record CAUYLG010031983.1, read on the forward strand.
AGCTGAGATTACAGGTGCCCGCCACCATGCCTGGCTAATTTTTGTATTTTTAGTAGAGATGGGGTTTCACCATGTTGGTCAGGCTAGTCTCAAACTCCTGACCTCAGGTAATCCACCCAGCTCAGCCTCCCAAAGTGCTGCGATTACAGGGTGAGCCACCACATCCGGCTAATTTTTTGTAATTTCTTTTTTTTCTTTTTAAATTTTTGACTGCTCCTTGTAAAGCAGGGCTAACCCACAGGCAGCACACCACAGTAGCCGCGCTTAAAACTTTAAAGAGGCAGCAGCAACCGCTTTCGTCAGTGAACTAATTCCTACAGTTGAGGTCTCAAGCAGAACCAGAACCAAATATGTCTCTAAGTAGGTTCCCTCAAGGAGCAGGCAGGGCTGAACCCTGAGTTTTGTTGTGATGTGTCCATTGTACTGTATGATGTCTAGATCTGATGTCCCTCCATTTTGAGAACATGAGAACAACCTATAGTAACAGAAACACGTGATGCATGGTGATCTGGGGAGTCTTGCGGTTGGAGGAGGATGGACAACCTGTAATTACGTGCGGTAAAGAAGCACTAACTTGAGAAGGGCCCAGCGAGCAGAAACAAAAAAACCAATGAAGCAATCGCTGTGAACATCAGAAATCAATGTGTATTTCCCCAGGGAAGGGCCGCCAAGTGCAAGTTACAGGAGCGCCAGAGCTCTCTGGGAAGAAACCCATAAAGGGTCCTGCGTGGGCAATAGCGGTCAGTGGAAGCAGAGATGCCAATGACTGTTTTTACTGATCATTGGATTTCCTTTACCCTGTCTGTTAGCATTCATTCAAAGCAAACGAGGTCAATTTGTCCCATGGCATACACTGCAGAGCCTGACTGACAATCCAGAACTTCAGCTGTTCAATGTTAGGCTGATTCTCACGAGGCCTGGGGTGCGGTTGGCTTGGGGAGAGACAGCCTTTCAGTCTGATTTTAAGATTTTCTTGCTGGGTGCAGTGGCTCATGCTTGTAATCCCAACATTTTGGGAGGTTGAGGTGGGAGGATTGCTTGAGCCTGGGAGGTCAAGGCTACAGTGAGCTATGGTCATGCCACTGCCCCCTAGCATGGCGGAGCGAGACCCTGTCTCAAATAAAGGAAAGATTTTTCTTCTGGTTCTTCCTTGAGGGTTGGGGAACGAGATGATGCCTATTCTGTTTTATTTTGTTTTGTTTTGTTTGAGATGAAGTCTCTGTTGCCCAGGCTGGAGCGCAGTGGCATGATCTCAGCTCACTGCAACCTCTACCTCCCAGGTTCAAGAGATTGACATTCCTGCCTCAGCCTCCTGAGTACTTGGGATTACAGGTGCAGGCCACCACACCTGGCTAAGTGTTGTATTTTTAATAGAGACAGGTTTTGGCCATGTTAGCCAGGCTGGTCTCGAAATCCTGACCCCAGGTGATCCACCCACCTCAGCCACCCAGAGTGCTGATTACAGGTGTGCGCCACCATGCCCAGCTAATTTCTGTATTTTCAGAAGAGACAGGGTTTCACTATGTTGGCCAGGCTGAAGGAGCGAAACCTGTTCTGAAGGGTGCACAGTGATGGTGGTGGCGAGCCTTGCCTCACCTGAGGTTAATGTTTCATCTCTTCCGAAGGTGGCTTCTTCAGTCGTTGCTTCAGAGGCTCCGGAAGGCATCTGCTGGAACCCTGGGATTCATTATTGAAAACTTCTTTATTGAGCAGCTGCTGAGAGCATCCCTGCAGCTGCAAAGAGCATGCAGATCAATTGTTTGGCACAATGAACTAAATCTCCAAACCACTTCTGGATATTTTTGTCATTTAAATGAACCTAGTGGTGATGTGATGGCCATGGTATCAGTCAGCCATAAAGGGATCAATAAAAAGCAACTGGGGCCCGGCGTGGTGGCTCACACCTGTAATCCCGGCACTTTGGGAGGCCAAGGTGGGTGGATCACTTGAGGTGAGGAGTTCGAGACCAGCCTGGCCACCGTGGCTAAACCCCGTCTCTACTAAAAATACAAAATTAGCCCAGTGTGGTGGTGCACATCTATAATCCCAGCTACTTGGAAGGCTGAGGCATGAGAATCACTTGAACCTGGGAGGTGGAGGTTGCAGTGAGCCGAGATTGTGCCACTGTACTTTCAGCCTCGGAGACAGAGTGAGACTCTGTCTCAATAAAATAAAATTTAAAAAAAAGTGGCCGGGCTCAGTGGCTCACCCCTGTAATCTCAGCACTTTGGGAGGTTGAGGGGCGGATCACCTAAGGTCAGGAGTTCAAAACCAGCCTGGCCAATATGGTGAAACCCTATCTCTACTAAAAATAGAAAAATTAGCTGGGCATGATGGTACATGACTGTAGTCTCAGCTACTTGGGAGGCTGAGGCAGAAGAATCGCTTCAACCTGGGATGCGGAGGTTGCAGTGAACCGAAATCACAATACTGCACTCCAGCCTGGGTGACAAAGCGAGACTCTGTCTCTAAAATAAATAAATAAAAAGCAATTGAGATTAATAAGAACATACATATAGGCCGGGCGTGGTGGCTCATGGGAGTCCAAGGCAGGTGGATCACCTGAGATCAGGAGTTCGCCTGGCCAACCTGGTGAAACCCCATCTCTACTAAAAATACAAAAATTGCTGGAATGGGTGTGGTGGTGGGTGTGGTGGCGGGTGCCTGTAATCCCAGCTACTCGGGAGGCTGAGGCAGGAGAATCACTTGAACCCAGAAGGCGGAGTTTACAATGAGCCGAGATCCCGCCACTGCACTCCAGCCTGGGAGACAGAGTGAGACTCCATCTCAAAAAAAAAGAGAAGAACCTACATGTAATTTTTGGCATCGAACTCATTCTTTTGTTTCTAGATCCCACATGCAGCTTCTTTTCACAGCTATTCTAAAGTAATGCTGAATGATATGTGGAGAGTATAGAAGACTCTGCAGAGCCGGCAGGAAATCACTTTGTGACTTGATCTATTAACGCTACCCATAATCGGTACTATTTCCCCTCTAATGATGTGCAGGTCTTCCACACACAGAAGCAGCCTCCTGTGCATCCCTCCTGGGACACAGACTCTGTGCTCACTTATTGTCCAGAGCTCACACTTCTCCTGGAAGGGGGATGGGGAGCTTGTTGCCACAGAGCGTTGACATGGAACGGGTGCAGTAGATGTGTGGGAACTAGACGTTTCCACATTATCTGAATTTGTTGAAGTGCTGTTTTGTAACGAATTCCCCTGCTCAAGTGACACCTGCCCATCTGTGCAGAAATCAGAGGGTGCAAGGCTGAGAAGCAAACCTCATGGCTCATCTCATGTGTAGAAAAGCCTGACTTATCCTGGCTCAGTGTCCTGAGGTGGTGTGAAGCGACTCATCAGCTGCCAGGGAAAGCCTGGCCTGACCCACTTTTAAGGCCATGCAGACACAGCAGTCTCTCCTGCTGGAGTCCGGACCTGTCTCCACCAACAGCCAGCCTGCGGGGAGTGCTGGTCTGTGCCAGACGCGGCGTCAGGTGCTTCTCTCTCGTCCTTTTTACTCCGAATCTCCCCTTGGTCTATTTATTCTACTCCTGAATACATTCCCGCAGCACGAGTTTCAAACAAGAAGTATAAAGGACAATGTGTGAAAAATCCTGTTTGTGGCCGGGCACCGTGGCTCACGCCTGTAATCCCAGCACTTTGGAAGGCTGAGGTGGGCAGATCATGAGGTCAAGAGTTTGAGACCAGCCTGGCCAACATGGTGGAAACCCTGTCTCTACTAAAGATACCAAAAATTAGCCAGGAGTGGTGGCGCTTGCCTATAGTCCCAGCTACTCGGGAGGCTGAGGCACAAGAATCCCTTGAACCTGGAAGGTGGAGGTTGCAGTGAGCCGAGATGGCGCCATTGCATTCCAGCATGGGTGACAGGGCGACACTCTGTCTCCAAAAAAACTAAAAAAACAAAAGAAAAGAAAATTTCAGTTCTCTTCCTGCCTACATTTACTCTGCTTCTCAGGACTAACCCTTTCACAACTTTCTGCTCTTATGCCCACCCTCACCTCTGCAACTTAAAAATTTTAAGTTTTTCTGTTTTTTTTTTTTGAGATGGAGTCTCACTCTGTTGCCCAGGCTGACGTGCAGTGCTGTGATCTCTATTCACTACAACCTTCACTCCTGGGTTCAAGCAGTTCTCCTGCCTCAGCCTCCCGAGTAGCTGGGATTACAGGCATGCGCCACCATGCCCAGCTAACTTTTGTATCTTTAGTAGAGACAGGGTTTCACCAGTTGGTCAGGATGGTCTTGATCTCCTGACCTCATGATTCACTCACCTTGGCCTCCCAAAGTGCTGGGATTACAGGCATGAGCCACCGCACCTGGCCCTGAGGTTACCAAACTTTACTCATGAATGTTTCCCAGCTCTCACTCCTCCATTTTTTTTTTTTTGAGATGGAGTCTCACTCTATTGTCCAGGCTGGAGTGCAGTGGCTTGATTGTGGCTCACGACAGCCTCAATCTCCCCAGGCTCAAATGATCCTCCTGCCTCAGCCTCCTAAGTAGCTGGGACTACAGTTTATTTTTTATACAGATAGGGTTTTACCATGTTGCCCAGGCTGGTCTCAAATTCCTGAGCTCAAGTGATCTGCCTTCCAAAGTGCAGGGATTACAGGCATGCGCCACCGTACCTGGTCCTCTCACTGCCTTTTAATTTTATTTTTAGTTTCTTCCTTTTTTTTTTCTTGAGACGGAGTCTTGCTCCCTGGCCAGGCTGGAGTCCATGGCACGATATCGGCTCACTGCAGCCTCCGCCTCCCAGGTTCAGGCGGTTCTCCTACCTCAGCCTCTGGAGTAGCTGGGACTATAGGCGGACGCCATCACGCCCAGCTAATTTTTGTATTTTTAGTACAGACAGGGTTTCACCATGTTGGCCAGGATAGTCTCCATCTCCTGACCTCAGGAGGTCTCCATCTCCTAACCTTGCCATCTGCCCGCTTCAGTCTCCCTAAGTGCTGGGACTATAGGCGTGAGCCACCACGCCTTGTAGTTTTTAGTTTTAAGACAGTTTTGCCCCTTTTTTTTTTGGTTTGTGAACATCTCTTTCTTGACAGTTTTGCTCTTATCACTGAGGCTGGAGTGCAATGGTACGATATGGGCTCACTGCAATCTCTACCTCCTGGGTTCAAGCGATTCTCCTGTGTCAGCCTCCCCAGTAGCTGGGATTACTATGTGTCACTATGCCCAGCTAGTTTTTGTATTTTTAGTAGAGACGGGTTTTCACCAAGTTGACCAGGCTGGTCTTGAACGCCTGACCTCAGATGATCCATTCACCTCTGCCTCCCAAAGTGCTGGGATTATAGGCGTGAATCACCACGCCCGGCCCCCACCTCTGCTTCTCAGAGTCCTGGGATTACAGGCATGAACCACTGGCCTCTTGCTGCTTTTTTAAACTGTTGATGTTGACCCAGCCTTTTTGGAAGCTTTTTTTTTTTTTTTTTTTTCTGAGACAGAGTGTCGTTTTGTGGCCCAGGCTGGAGTGCAGTGGTGCGATCTCAGCTCACTGCAACCTCCACCTCCCAGTTCAAGCAGTTCTCCTGCCTCAGCCTCCCCAGTAGCTGGGACTACAGGCACGCACCACCACGCCTGGCTAATTTTGTATTTTTGTAGAGACGGGGTTTCACCATGTTGGTCAGGCTGCTCTCGAACTTCTGATCTTATGATCAGCCCCCCTCGGCCTCCCAAAGTGTTGGGATTACAAGCGTGAGCCATGGCGCCTGGCCAGAAATTTTTTTTTGTAGAGATGGGGTCTTGTGTTGTTACCCAGGCTGAGGAATTCCTAGGTCAAGGAATCCTCCTGCCTCAGCCTCCTGAAGTACTAGGATTACAGGTGTGCACCACTGTGATCAGCCTGATACATATTTTAATAAAAATAAATACATATATTCCTTTTTTGAAGGGGGAAGAAAAAGCTATTTGTGGCTAGTCTGCCCCTTACAATGTAAAATTCATGTCTGTGTTGTCGGCATTTCAAGATTAGCTCACAACTGCTGTAGGGACTTATTAAATGTAAAACATCCCACGACAGTACTGTCTGTCAACACTGAGATGGAAATAAACCTCCATCAACCTGCTAGCAGATAGGTTACATGTGACAGTGCCAGCTGTGCACATATCTGAAATTCCAGTCTTTGCTGAGATTACGTTTTATTATGAGATGCCCATATTAACACAAAAAATATTGTGCTGTTTCTTCCTTTTGACCAGTCACTTGTATAATCAGTAAAAAAAAAAAAAAGAGAGAGAGAATAGAGGCTGGGCTCGGTGCTTGTAATCTCAGCACTTTGGGAGGCTAAGGTGGGTGGACCACTTCAAGTCAGGAGTTGGAGACCAGCCTGGCTAACATGGTGAAACTCCACCTGTACCAAAAACACAAAAAATTAGCCAGGCATAGTGGCTCAGGCCTGTAATCCCAGCTACTCAGGAGGCTGAGACAGGAGAACCACCGACACCCGGGAGGTGAAGGCTGCAGTGAGCCGAGATCGCGCCACTGTCCTCTAGCTTCGGCAACAGAGCAAGACTCAGTCTCTTAAAAAAAAACCCAGAGACTAGAGAATCAAGTCAGATTTTCCTTTGCTAACTGATCATCTGCTAGAAGTGACACGCAGTAACACAATTAAAGCTTAAGAAACACAAAAAATGAGCCAGCACAGTGGCTCGCACCGGTAATCCCAGCATTTTGGGAGGCTGAGGCAAGAGGACTGCTTGAGCCCAGGAGATCAAGGCTGCAGTGAGTCATGACTGAACCCCTGCACTCCAGCCTGAATGACAGAGCAAGACCCCGTCTCAAAAAAAAAAAAAAAAAAAAGAAAATATGAAGCAATATTTCATTTCAAAGTATAAAAATTAGAGCCATTAACCAAGTGTTCCAGTTGTCTAAACTGAAGGAGCTGTAGAGGGGAAATTTCCCTCTAGTCTCTGAGGGTTTCATAACTGAGTCTCTGAACTAAGCTGACAGTAGACAGATCGATAAGAGAAAATATACAAATTTACAGCGTATACTAGGGCAACCCAGAATCCAGTGAGATCTGCAGCTCAAGGGAGAGGACATGATTTTTGCCTTCAGAAGAATCGGTGGTGGCCTGTGGTGAAGTCTGTCTGGGTATGGAGCTGAGGTCCCCTGGTGCTCTTGTCTGGTGATACCAGTTCTACTTCCCTGTGGATAAGATTTCCAGGAAGCACGTCAAGACAACTGAGTTCCTTTGGGATGATCTATCTTTATGTGGATAAGGGGAATTCAGAGAATGCCCCTCCCTGCATTGGCAGGTCCCCATATGCCCTCACCTTGAGAGCATACTAACGTGGTAATCAGTGTGCTAGTTAGTAATCAGTATCCTAACCTGGCATCATTCGGGGTGGCATTTCTTGAACTCTTTCATTACTAACCAGCTCTTATAAACTAAAAGTGATTCAAGTGTTAAAGTACCTTTTACTTGAATATCCCCCAGGCTTTAAATGATCAAGAATTCATCAGCGTTGTTAGTTGAGAAGGTGGCTGAGCAGGTCCCAGGAATTCAGTGTCAGCACATCACAGGATCAGGAAAGCCGTGACAAAAAGGGATTTTTATGTCTTAAAGGAAAGGACGAGGTGGGCGGGGACTAAGACAACACAGTAGCAAGCATCTGGCTCAATGCTGGAGAGAAAGAGGGTGGGAGATCAAGTACCTAACTGCTTGTTTGCCTCCTTAGGTTGTGGGTCTGCTGGACCCTTTCGCTACTGGAAATGAGTCTGTCTGACGCACGGGGTCATCTCCACGCGTGTTGTGTTCGTCTCCAGGGTTAGAACCAGAACCCGTGAGGACGCGGGGAAGACTAGACGGCCTGCGGCTGACCTAAAGTCCAGCGATCAAAATGCTCTGCGTTTTCAGGAAACTACTGTCACAATTTAACTTAAAAAACCTCATCTGTATTTTCGGACACAGTTTCCCTCCATCATTATTACCTGGCTAAGTCTCCAGGTGCTCCCGTTCGCCGGGGACCTCAGGGTGACTGGGCTTCCCTAAATTGGGGCGCGGGGACTGGCATCGCTTGTCTTCCCTGGCTTCCGTTTCGTTTTTCCTCCTCAAGCGATCTGCCTTCCAAAGTGCGGGGATTATAGGCATGCGCCACCGCACCTAGAACTCTCACTGCCTTTTTGTTTTTAGTTTTGAGACAGTTTTGCTCTTGTCGCCTGTGCTATAGCTGGCCTAAAATTAGAGCCTGAACAACAGTATTTTATAAAAGACATAGTTGTGTTTTAATCAAGTTGAAACAGCTGCCCCATTCTCCTCACAATAACTGCTGACCTTGGCATCTAAGTAAGGCTGCACACCTTCCTTATCAGTAACTGCCCAAAACGGCTAGCCTTTGTATACTTGATAAACAGCCCAAGCTGATTCCATCATGGCCCCTGCGCCCTGTAATAAATAACTAAGATCTGTCACTCCCAGTACCACCTAGACAATGTATAGACAGATGCTTATCTTGACTTCTGTGACCCACTTAAATAGCAATCGAAGTGACAATATATCCACAATGTAGCACCTGGCCCTTGGAATGTCCAGAGACCGGCACTCCCCTCTCAGCCCGGGAGATGATTTACGGGACCCCCTAAATGTCTAAATCCCTTCACATCCACCCCCGCCACATGCCCTTACCGGGAAGAAAGGTATAAAAGGTATTGACACCTTCCCTCCGGGGCCACAGGTTGGAGAGACCTGAGTCCTCTGTGGTCGCCCGCAATAAAGACCCTGCAATTTGGCCTACTTTTGTCTTGGTGTTAACTTTCTATGCTCGGTTCAGTACAACAGCCCAGGCAGGAGTGTAATGGCACCATCTCGGCTCACTGCAACCTCCACCTCCCGGGTTCAAGCGATTCTCCTGCTTCAGCCTCCCGAGTAGCTGGGATGACAGATGTGCACCACCAAGCCTGGCTAATCTTTGTATTTTTAGTAGTGAGGGGGTTTCACTGTGTTGGCCAGGCTAGTCTCGAACTCCTGACCTTAGGTGATCTGCCAGCCTCGGCCTTTCAAAGTGCGTGATTTCAGGCCTGAGCCACCGCGCCTGCCTCTTGCTGCCCATTTTAAACTGGTGATGTTGACCCAGGCTTTTTGGAAGATTTTTTTTTTTTTTAAGGCAGAATCTTGCTCTGTCGCCCAGGCTGGAGTGCAGCGGCGCGGTCTCGGCTCTTCTCCGCCCGCGCCCCAGCTTTCGTCCCGCTGTGGGGAGATGCCGGGCAGCTCCACGGGAGGGCCGCGGGACGAGAGGCGGGGCCAAGAGGAAGGTGAAGGGCGCGACGAATTCGCGGTTTCCAGAACGGGCTCGTTCTCGCCCAGAACGATCAATCCCTTTTGGACTCTTCTCGGCCTCCCTGTGGTAGCCGCCCAGCGGCTACGGCGCCTTCGACACGTCTGGGTTCTCGGGTACCGTAGACCCAGTCCCCAGCTCCGCCCCCTCATCCCCAGCTTCCTGGACTCCCAGTGAGTGCCGGCGGAAGAGCCTAGAACCTTCGCGAAGGTGGGGTGGGCGCCCCGACGCCGGGCCCGTGGTATGGGTAGTGGAAACTGCGCATGCGCGGCGTCAAGACCGGGCGGAAGTTGGCGTCGCTGTGCCGCCGCCGTGTGACGCATTTCCTGTTTGTTGTTGGAGAAAGGAGAGAAAGGAAAGCGCGAGGAGCCGCCGCCACCAGCGCAGCAGTGCTGGAGCCGTGAGGAGATTCGGGCCGTCACCCCACCTCCCCTGCGTCCCGCCACCGACCGCCTTCGTCCTCGGTGAGGGTCTACTCCGAGGGTTGGGGAACGTCGGCCGAGGGCTCCGCGAGCGGCCGGCAGACGGCGGACCTGACCCGGCGCCTGGCAACAGCGTTGGGGGGGTGACCGGGGTCGCCGGCCGGACCAGGACTAGACGGGGCGGGGGCCGTGGCCCGGGTCGTGGGGCGAAGGATGGGTGGGGTCTTGTGGGGCTGGGGCTGGGGTTGGGGCTGGGGTCTGGTGCCGCCCGGCCGCGTCCTCCCCGCCCACGTCCTTGCGGGAGCGCGGCCCGGCCTCCGCGGCGGCGGTTGGGGGTGGGGCCGGGCCCTGGGCCTGGGCCTGGGAGCGGCCGGCTGGGGCTCGGGGGCCGGGGGCGGGCACCGTGGGAGGCGTGGAGCGCTTTCTTTCCTGAGCCTCCCGCCCTTGAGTCTGAAACCAGAAACGCGAGTGGCTGGCGGAGCAGGAATGCCGTGGCCGTGCCGCCAAGTTCGGAGGGAGACGGGGAAGCAGGTGGTGGACCGCAGAGCGCTGTTTCTAGAATTCCCGAAGGAGTGTTGGAAGTGTGTGGATGAGCAGGCTGTTTCTTACTGGGAACGCCGCGCTGCTCCGCTTTGCGTTAAAGAAGCCGTACCGTGGTTGATGCAACTGAAGTTCATAGAACAAGTTTATACTAAAACTTACCCAACTAAGGAAGGAGGTCAGTGACACGCGGAGTGTAGATTGCAAACCATGTATTGGCTCGGGAAAGGTTTTGGCGCCAGCGCATTTTTTAAAGGATGGGTTTGCTAGTGAGACGGAAACTTCGTTACTAACTTCTTCACATAAAGGAGGCAGGAAACAGCTGGAGTAGAAGGACCATGCCAGCAACGAAGGGTTGCTGCCTTGAGCCCGGAGGCTTCAGCCTGTTTGGGAAGAGTAGGCTGAGCGGCGCTCTGGAGTTTTCATTTTATTTATTTATTTTGAGACGGTTTGCTCTTTTTGTCCAGGCTGGAGTGCTATGGCAGGATCTCGACTCACCGCAACCTCTGCCTGCCGGGTTCAAGCAATTCTCCTGCCTCAGCCTCCCAAGTAGCTGGGGTTAGAGTCATGCACTACCACGCCCAAGCTATTTTTGTATTTTTAGTAGAGATGGAGTTTCTCCATGTTGGTCAGGCTGGTCTCGAACTCCCGGTCTCAGGTGGTCCACCCGCCTCAGCCTCCCAAAGTGCTGGGATTACAGGCGTGAGCCACCGCTCCTGGCTTAACGTTTTTATTAATATGAGTTGTGAATTTTAGTAAGGGTTTATGACTGCAATTTAAGCCAAGTTACTGATTTAGTGGAAAAGTTAGACCAAAAAGGAAAGTAAACAGACTTTAACCGTTAAAGCTTGGTTGCTGCTGCTGCTTCATGTTTAACCTCACTTTTCCAAATAATTTTGCGTATCAGAACGAGTCATGGTTTCTGAAAGGAATTCCACGCATCCACCTTCTTCCTCCGCCAGCCAGTCCACCTTCCCATGTCCTCTCTGGGTTTACTCCAGACTTTTTTTTTTCTTTTCTCTTTTTTTTCCTTTGAGATGGAGTCTGCTCTGTTGCCCATGCTGGAATACAGTGGTGTGATCTCACTGCAACCTCTACCCACTGGGTTCAAGCAATTCTCCTGCCTCAGCCTCCTGAGTAGCTGGGATTATGGGTGCCCGCCACCATTGCCGACTAATTTTTGTATTTTCGGTGGAGACAGGGTTTCACGATGTTGGCCAGGCTGGTCTCGAACTCTTGACCTCAAGTGATCTGACTTCCTCAGCCTCCCAAAGTGCTGGGATTACAGGCGTGAGCCACTGTGTCCCACAGACTACAGACTTTATTGTTCCCGCTCTTGAGAGCCTTAAGCTTCCTTGGAGTTGGTGCTTTCACATTTGTTTTTGCCTTCTGTGATAAAAGGATGAGTACTTTTTATGCATAGTTTAATGAGCTGTGCGTTTTTGTTTGTTTGTTTGTTTGTTTTTTTAAGACGGAGTTTCGCTCTTGTTACCCAGGCTGGAGTGCCATGGCATGGTCTCGGATCACTGCCACCTCCGCCGCCCGGGTTCAAGCAGTTCTCCTGCCTTAGCCTCCCGAGTAGTTGGGACTACAGGCATGCGCCCCCATGCCCAGCTAATTTTTGTATTTTTAGTAGAGACGGGGTTTTACCATGTTGACCAGGATGGTCTCGATCTTTTGACCTCGTGATCCACCCACCTCGGCCTCCTAAAGTGCTGGGATTTTAGGCGTGAGCCGCCGTGCCCGGCGAGCTGTGCGTTTTTATGGATCATGTCGAATGTGAAATTTGGGAATTAAGTTGCCTTTAGTTGGTACATGCGGAGACTTGACAGGAAGTAGGAGAGTAAAAGGTTGAGAAGCTTTTGAAAAATGCCCAACTAGGCTTAGTCTGTGCTGTGGAAGATGAGAAAGTTGGGAATTTCAGAGAGCAAAGCTTCTAAAGTATTTGAAGGCTGGGCCCGGTGGTTCACGCCTGTAATCCCCGCATTTTGGGAGGCCGAGGTGGGCAAATCACCTGAGATCGGTAGTTTGAGATCAGCCTGACCAACATGGGGAAACCCCATCTCTAGCCAGAATACAAGAAATTAGCCAGGCATGGTGGTGCATACTTGTAATCCCAGCTATGCGGGAGGCTGAGGCAGGAGAATCGCTTGAACCTGGGAGGTGGAGGTTGCAGTCAGCCGAGATCGTGGCATTGCGCTCCAGCCTGGGCAACAAGAGCAGAACTACGTCTCAAAAAACAAAACAAAAAATTTGAGATGAGTTCAGAATCCTCTTCAAAACATCCGTGTTTAGGCCGGGCGCAGTGGCTCACTCCTGTAATCCCAGCACTTCGGGAGGCCGTGGCGGGTGGATCACCTGAGGTCAGGAGTTCGAGACCAGTCTGACCAATATGGTGAAACCCCGTCTCTTAAAAAAAAAAAAAAACAGTGTTTAAAAATTTATTCTGGATATGAAAGTGTTAGGTTTGGGAAGTAATTCTGGCTGTAGGACAGTTTTTTTGGAACACTAGGTGGGGAGTATTGTTGAATATTGTGAAGACTAAAATACGGTTATGGTATTGCAATGTGATACCTGTAACTGAGTGGCATACATTAGCTTTTGTTTTTAAGCGAGCCCATAATCCTTTTTATTAACTCTGTTTTGGACGGTTTCAAATGAACAGTGGTACCCATCACCCCCATCAGTTTTCAACCAAGAAAACCCAAATCCAGGTTTGGGGGGTGGGGTGGGATGGTCTGTTTGCACTTTTTTTTATTTTTGAGATGGAGTTCTGCTCTTGTTGCCCAGGCTGGAGTACAGTGGCGCCATTTTGGCCTACTGCAATCTTCCTCCTCCCAGGCTCAAGCGATTCTCCCTCTGGTCCGGAGTAGCTGGGATTTACAGGCACCCGTCATCACTTCTGGCTAATTTTTGTATTTCTAGTAGAGATGGGGTTTTACCATGTTGGCCAGGCTGGTCTCAAACTGCTGACCGCATCCAGCTGTCATTTTAAAGATTAACAAGAGGGCACTTTAAAACTTGGGCAGGTATTTTTAGTCATCCTGAACATGTCGCTGTGGACTGAGTGTAACCCATGTGACCGCACAGACAACACACAACACCTTAACTGTGGTTGGACATAAAGGTCAGCTTCTATGTTGGCTGATGCTTACGGAATAAGACAATATAATCAGTCTTTGTATTTGTGAGTTGATGTTTTGCCAGGATTTTTACTTTTTAATATTTATTTGCAGCCAGGTTAGATACTGGATTAACAGTTTTAAAAAACATTTTTAGAATTTTTATTTTCTGGGAAGTGGTTCTGTTCAAAATCTGGTTTGTTTAAATTTGTCCAGGACACCACCTTGTGGTGAGAGGCAGGTAACTGCAGGCTTATTAGTGAGTAAGAATAGTGGCAGGATTTGGCAAATGCTGTAGTTCCTTGATGAATAGAACTTGAGAATATTGAACTTAAAAAAATAAGGTTAATGAGAAGAAAAGCAAAGTTGGTGAAAACAAGAATATGTTTGAAACGATGATGCAGGAATAGAAAAATGACACCTATCTGGAGAAAATGATTTCCTGGATAAGTCAAGTAGGAAAAATGTGATGCTTTCCTTGTGTTGATATTAATGAGGTGTTTTGTTGAACAAAATCCTTTATGTTATTGTATGGACATAAATCACTGTTGACCTGTTTCATGTTCCTGGAGACATCCTAGTTGAGAAGTGAGTTTTACTTACTTGAAGTGGAGTCCTTGCTCTGTTGCTCAGGCTGAAGTGCAGTGGTTCAGTCTTGGCTCACTGCAAATTCCACCTCCCAGGTTGAAGCCATTCTCCTGCCTCAGACTCCCGAGTAGCTGAGATTACAGGTGTGAGCCACCGTGCCTGGCTTTTTTTTTTTTTTTTTTTGTACAGGTGGAGTCTTCCTGTGTGCCCAAGTTGGTCTTGAACTCCTGGCCTCAAGTGATTCTTCCCCCCCTGGCCTGTGAAAGTGCTAGAATTACAAGTGTGAGCCAGGTGCCTGGCCAGATTTTAGGATTCTTAAGCTCTGTTGCAAAATCACTTGTCTTCGGGAGGGTAATTTACTAACACATGATTTTGCCCCTTGATATTTTTCTACTTTTTGCCATCAAAGGCATTAAAAGAGTGTTTTGTATTTGTGTTGTGCATATACACGTGTGTGCTCTAGTTGGTATGCCTGTGACCTGTGTACCAATAAGTCCTGATTCTTCTCTGCCACCTTGAGATGGCATATTCCACTTCGGTGGGCTTTGAATCTGAGGTTATCTGTGCTTATAGGAATGTCCAAAAGATGCAGAGTGATGTCCTCAGGTGATCCACCCACTTTGGTCTTCCAAAGTGCTGGGATTACAGGTGTGAGCCACCCCACCTGGCCCTATTTTATTACTAATTATTTTTATAATTTTTTTTTGAGATAGGGTTTTACTCTGTCACCCAGGCTGGAGGGCAGTGGCATGATCTCAGCTCACTCCATCCTCTGCCTCCTAGGCCCAGGTGATTCTCCTGCCTGGTCCTCCTGGGTAGCTGGGATTACAGGTGTGCTCCACTACCATTCAGTTAATTTTATTTATTTATTTATTTTTTGTTTTTTTACCTCACCCTGTAAACAATTTTTTTTATTTTGGGGTTTTGCTCTTGTTGCCCAGGCTGGAGTGCAATGGTGCCATCTTGGCTCACTGTAACCTCCGACTCCTGGGTTCAGGCCATTCTCCTGCCTCAGTCTCCCAAATAGCTGGTATTACAGGCATGCCACCATGCCCGGCTAATTGTGCATTTTTACTAGAGACGGGGTTTTGCTATGTTGGTCAGGTCAGGCTGGTCTCCAACTCCTGACCTCAGGTGATCCACCTGCCTCGGCCTCCCAAAGTGCTGGGATTACAGGCGTAAGCCACTAACCAAAGTTGCCTGGTCTAACTTTTGTATCTTTATTAGTAACGGAGTTTCACCGTGTTGGCCAGGCTGGTCTTGAACTCCTGACCTCAAATGAACCACCTGCCTCTACTTCCCAAAGTGCTGGGATTACAGATGTGAGCCACTGAACCCAGCCAATTACTATGATTTTATTTTATTTTATTTTATTTTTAGACAGAGTCTTGCTCTATTGCCAGGTACCAGGCTGGAGTGCAGTGGCCCGATCTTGGCTCACTGCAACATCCATCTCCCGGGTTCAAGCAGTTCTCCTGCCTCAGCCTACTGGGTAGCTGAGACTACAGGTGCACGCCACCATGCCCAGCTAATTTTTTTGTATTTTTAGTAGAGACGGGCTTTCACCATGTTGGCCAGGATGGTCTCAATATCTTGACCTCATGATCCGACTGCCTGGGCCTCCCAAAGTGCTGGGATTACAGGCTTGAGCCACTGCGCCTGAATTACTATGATTTTTTTAATGAAAGGGAGGGAGTTAAGCCTGGAAGTATCTAGTAGGTGATGACTGCCAGTTGAAGAAATGGTTTCAGATCTTGAGTAATGAGGAAATAACTTTCTGTGTTTGCTTCAGAAGTATTTTAGGACATACTGGATAAATAATGAAATAAGTAAGTGATAACGTGATAAGGAATGAGAATTCACTGCTGTGGGTTATTTTTATTTTTCCTACCTGACTGTATGTTTTTTGTTTTTGTTTTTTGATGTTTGAGACTGAGTCTCTGTCATGTAGGCTGGAGTGCAGTGGTATGATTGATTTTGGCCCACTGCAACCTCTGCCTCCCAGGTTCAAGCAATTCTTGTGCCTCAGCCATCTGAGTAGCTGGAATTACAGACATGCACCACCAGGCCCAGCTAATTTTGTTTTGTTTTGTTTTTTGAGGCAGAGTCTCCCTCTGTTGCTCAGGCAGAAGTCCAGTCATACTATCTTGGCTCAGTGCAACCTCTGCCTTCCAGGTTCAAGTGATTCTCCTGCCTCAGCCTCCCTAGTAGCTGGGACCACAGGTGCCTGCCACCACGCCTGGCTAATTTTTGTATTTTTAGTAGAGCCGGAGTTTCGCCGTGTTGGCCAGGCTGGTCTTGAACTTCTGACCTCGAGTGATCTGGCTGTCTTGGCCTTCCAAAGTGCTGGGATTACAGGTGTGAGCCACCTTGCCTGGGCTCAGATGAGTTTAGAAACCACTGATTGGTTTTTTTGAGGTGGAGTCATGCTTTTGCCCAGGCTGGAGTGCAGTTGTGTGATCTTGACTCACTGCAAACTCTGCTTCCCAGGTTCAAGCAATTCTCCTGCCTCAGCTGGGACTACAAGCTCGCGCCATTACACCCGACTAGTTTTTGTATTTTTAGTAGAGATGGGGTTTCACCATGTTGGCCACGCTGTTCTCAAACTCCTGACCTCAAGTGATCCACCACCCTTGGCCTCTCAAAGCACTGAGATTGCACCAATGAGCTACCCACACCCGTCCAGAAACCAATGATCTTTGTGTGACATGTTTTCTAAAAGTCCTGAAGTTAGAGGTCATTAAATTTATTGGAGAAGGTTATTTTTGATTAACGGCGATCAGACCGATTAGACTATTTTTGTGGTTCTACTGAAGAGGTTTTTCTGTTTCTCTTTTTACCATTTGCATTTCTGTTTCTGCAAACAATATTCATGTCTTGGTTTGCACAATTAGGTCTTTTGCTTTTTTTTTTTTTGAGACATATTTTCTCTTGCCCAGGCTGGAGTGCAGTGGCGCGATCTCAGCTTACTGCGACGTCCGCCTTCCGGGTTTGAGTGAGTCTCCTTTCTCAGCCTCCCAAGTAGCTGGGACTACAGGCATGTGCCACCACGCCTGGCTGATTTTGTATTTTTAGTAGAGATGGGGCTTCTCCATGTTGGTCAGGCTGGTCTCAAACTCCTGACCTCAGGTCATCTGCCTGCCTCGGCCTTCCAAAGTGCTGGGATTACGGGCGTGAGCCATCAAGCCTGGCTGAGGAGCACAGTTTTAAAAAGGGTTTTTGCTAAGTAGGGTGCTGGTGGACACCTGTGCTTCTAGAGCTCTGTCGTGAGCGATCTGTAGAAATTATTTCCTTTGATTTAGTGTATTATTTTAAAATGCAGGTGATGCACTGGTTTCTTGGTGATGGATGCTGGTTTTTCCTGGCCAAGCTTCTGTAAGGCAGGAAAGGCGGCTTGAGTGTGCGTTCAGTCCTCCTGAGGGCTCATGTTTCTCCAGTATCTGGAGTCTTATTTTTAAACGTGGTGTTTTTGTTATGTGCCCAGTTTGAACTCAGACTCCTGGGCTGAAGCCATCCTCCCACCTCAGCCTTCCCAGTTGCTGGGACTTTCAGGGACACGTTTCTGTGCTTGGCTCCAACTTGGATTCTGGAACACTGACGTTGACTTAATTCTTTTGATCCCCGGTTTCCTCACCTACAAGCAGTAACTCACAGAATGACCATGATAGGATACGCCCCTGTCATAATGCATGACACGAGTCAGTAAGACATTGTTGCCCCAGCTTCTTTCTCCCTTAATTGGCTAATAATGAAGTCTCAGTTATTAGTAAACTAATTGAGCATCATGTGACTTGATGATTAGTATGTCACGTTTAAAATTATTTGTTGTCATTTGGGTTATAAGAATATTTTTTTGAGATGAAGTCTAGCTCTGTCACCCACACTAGAGTGCAGTGGTGCAATCTTGGCTCACTGCAACCTCTGCCTCTTGGCTTCTGGCGATTCCCCTGCCTTAGCCTCCCAAGTAGCTGAGATTATAGGCGTGCACCACCGTGCCCAGCTAATTTTTGTATTTTTAGTAGAGATGGGGTTTCACCATGTTGGTCAGGCTGGTCTTGAACTCCTGACCTCAGGTGATGCACCCACCTTGGCCTCCCAAAGTGCTGGGATTGCAGGCATGAGCCACTGTGCCCAGCTTTATTTTTTATATTAGAAATGGAAGATATCTGGCATCAGTTGTAGCATTTGTGGATGTGCATGGAACCCTATTAGTAAAGTCTCCTTGTCTTAGAGAAAGGCCCTAAACAGCTGCTTTGAATAGCTCTGCTTGTCTGCTGCTTGGCCTCAGTCCTGCTGTTGTTTCTGATTCAGGCACATCTCATTTGGAGCATCTTAGTAATGATCTCCCTGCCGTTCAGTCATCACTCTTGTCCTTAAGTCCACCTCCCTTGTAGTTAGAAGTTGTCTTTTCAGATACTCCTGTTGACTTCACACCACTGCTTAACTCTTCTACTGAACAATGGAAAAGTCCTAATTCCTTAGGTCTAAAATTCTTCAGTTGTGGCTTGTTCTTTCTTGTCCTGACTCCCTCCCCTCTTTCTCCCTCCCAGCACCCTCACACCAAACTGACTTGTGTCACACGTGGGCTCTGTGCCTTCATGATTTTGCCTGAGGATACGCCATTACTTGTGTGTGGAATACTTTCGTCTCTGTTCTCTGCCTGGGGAGCTTACTCTTATTTTTCATTTCATCAGTAAAATGTCAGTGTTTTCTTAATCTTTCCTTCCCTCATGGTTTCCATACCAGCTCCCCAGCACTCTGTACGTATTTGTCTTTTTGAACATTCAAAAAATTTTTTTGTGGAGCTGAGGTCTTGCTGTGTTGCTCAGGCTGGTCTGGAATTCCTGGGCTGAAGCGGTCTTCCAGCTCCTGCGTCCCAGTAGTACTAGAATTACAGGTGTGAGCCCCTGCACCCGGCCGTGTACGTATTTAATTGGGAACGACTGGCTTGTTTACATGTCGATCTTCCACTAAACTTGGTGACTTTTATTATTTCCAAAGCTAGCATAGTGCATGTTATAAATAGTAAGGTTGTGTGATTAAATTCAATCAGAATGACAGTGTTCTTTTAATATCAGGAAGACTTTGATTGGTTGGCTAATGGGGCCAGCCTCACTAAAATGAAACGATTGGGCAAGCTGTGACCCTCCCTCCCTTTGAGAGTCTTACCTGCCCAAAGGTAATGGGAAGGTTCAGGAGAGTGACGCCAGGTTTAAAAAGACCGGGGTACTTAGCGGAGTTTTGTTACTCTGTGTGTGTGTGTATGTGTGTGTGTGTCTTGCTCTGTCACCCACGTTGGAATGCAGTGGTACAGTCATGGCTAGCTGCAGCCTAGACCTCCTGGGCTCAAGCCATCCTCCCACCTCAGCCTCATGAGTAGCTGGGAGTATATGCATGTACCATCATACCTGGCTAATTATTTTATTTTTTGAGATGAAGTCTTGCTCTGTCACCTAGGCTGGAGTGCAGTGGTGTGACCTCAGCTCACTGCAATCTCCGCCTCCAAGTTCAAGAAATTCTCATGCCTCAGCCTCCTGAGAAGCTGGGATTACAGGTGCATGCCACCACACCTGGCTGATTTTTGTATTTTTAGTAGAGACGGGGTTTTGCCATGTTGGTCAGGCTGGTATCAAACTCCTGGCCTCAGGTAATCTGCCTGCCTCGGCCTCCCAAAGTGCTGGGATTTACAGGCATGAGCCACTGCGCCCGGCCAATGCCTAGCTAATTATTTTAATTTTTGTAGATTCAAAGTCTTCCTTTGTTGTCCAGGCTGGTCTTGAGCTCCTTAGCTCAAGCCTTCCCTCTTCCTCTGTCCCCAGAACACTGAGATTACAGGCATGAACCACTGCACCTGCCCGAATTGTATTATTCATTGCAGCG
Source organism: Cacajao melanocephalus (assembly GCA_963573385.1). NCBI lineage: Eukaryota > Metazoa > Chordata > Mammalia > Primates > Pitheciidae > Cacajao > Cacajao melanocephalus. The sequence goes on from CAUYLG010031983.1 coordinate 130,103, forward strand.
TCCTGGTCCATATTCCCTTCCTGATGCATTGGTGATTGAGTTCAGAAAGAGCTGTGGGCTTGTTATCTTTGTGGGTGACAGTTGGACTGTTCCTGGAGTGTCTGTGTTGGATTGGGGCAACTAAGACATGACAACATTGGAGCTTGCTCAGAGGGAAGGGACCAGGTAGGTCAGGGTTTCTCAGGAGGAACTATAAATAATTGTAAGTTATTTACAATAACTAACAAGCCTGGAGATAGAAAAATTGGCAAGATAAAGCCCCCAAATATCCAAAGGCAAGCATGTGGAAGAAAAATTGAACCTACTTCGAATAATCTGAGCAAAGACTAAAGGGTAAAAATTGCCTGGAGACCCCCTCTCCCCAGCATAAGGAAGAATTTCTATAGTTAACCAAAATTCAGGGCTTGACTTTGGGGATAGAGTTCTAGTCACTGGCGATTGTTTAGACAGAGAAAGGTTCCACTAATTAGTGGTTATTGAAGTGTGGATGCTTTATGAGTCAGAGCTTGAACTTGGTATTATAAAGATCCTTTTAATTAATAATTTGTGAAAGACACCCAATATGGCACTTTTCTCAAAGGAAGTACTTGGAGACAACTTTTTTTTTTTTTTTCTCCTGATGGAGTCTTGCTTTGTCTCCCAGGCTGGAGTGCAGTTGTGTGATCTTGGCTCACTGCGACCTCCACCTCCCAGGTTCAAAGCGAGTCTCCTGCCTCAGCCTCCCTGAGTCTCAAGCTGTGATTACGGACGTGAGCCACCAGGTCTGGCCAGAGACAGCAACTTTTTAATTTTGAGATGCTGTAGTAACATACGTCAGACGTTAGCTAGCTGCTTTTGTCCAGCCTTCATTCAGTCTTTTTTTTTGAAACGGAGTTTCGCCGGGTGCGGTGGCTCATGCCTGTAATCCTAGCGCTTTGGGAGGCCGAGGTGGGTGGGTCACCTGAGGTCAGGAGTTCAAGACCAGCCTGGCCATCAGGGTGAAACCCCATCTTAAAACAAAGAAACATCGGAGTTTCGCTTTTGTTGCCCAGGCTGGAGTGCAATGGTGCAATCTCGGTTCACTGCAACGTCTGCTCCTGGGTTCAAGCAATTCTCATGCCTCAATCTCCTGAGTAGCTGGGATTACAGGAATGCACCACCATGCCTGGCTAACTTTGTATTTTTAGTAGAGACGGGGGTTTGTCCATGTTGGACAGGCTGGTCTCAGAACTCTTGACCTCAGGTGACCCGGCTGCCTCCCAAAGTGCTGGGATTACAGGGGTGAGCCACCACGCCCTGTCTGTCCTGTCTTTGAATACTGCCTTATTGTTTTTGTTCTGAGTCTTTGTTAAGAATGTTAAAAGTCAACCGTAGTTGGTAGAATTAACCCTGACAGTCTCCCAACTCATGCTTTTACCTCTGTTAAAAACTGTTGTTTGACTGGGTATGGTGGCTTATGCTCGTAATCCCAGCAGGTGAAACCCTGTCTCACCTAAACAAAACAAAACAAAAAATCGGCCGGTGTGGTGGTGCGTGCCTGTAGTCCTAGCTAGTTGGGGGGCTGAGGCAGGAGAATTGCTTGAACCCGGGAGGTGGAGGTTTCAGTGATCGGAGATCACACCACTGCCCTCCAGCCTGGGTGATGGAGAGGGAGACACTGTCTCAACCCAAAACTGTTGTTAATTTAAAATATTGACTCCAAATTAAGCCCGGAGTATTTTCAGTATTGCTGAAGGCTGTACTTAGACATGCAGTGTATTTTATCGTGGATTACTGAGTGTCAGGCCTCTCCTTGTTTAGCTGAATGTCAAATGAGGTGGTATGATGGGGTGGGGGTGATTTGGAGCTGAAGTCTTTTGACTGTTCCTGCTGGCTCCCTAGTGAGGGTGTGGCATCTGTGCAAATGAGTTCTAACTGTGCTTAGGCAGCTCTGTGCATATCTCTCCTGCCTGCTTTGCTCTTTCCTCCCCACTTCCTCATTGTATGAGATCATCTGCTCCATGTATTACCAGTTCCTTTCTACTTCATCTCAGGCAAGTAGCACTTAGGATGCTCTAGATAGAGCCCAGGGCTTTCTTGCCATGGACAGCATCATCTATAACCATAGGAAGTGGATGTCACCCATTTCACAGGGTAGGGAAGGAACCATAATGAAGGTTGGTAGTTTTCCCAGGAACCACGGCTCATATTCGATAAACGCCCAGTTTCAGTTCCATAGTTCATATGCGATGAACATTACTAAATCCTTTAGGTACTACATTGGTCCTCCCCTGTCCTCTGGGGTTATGTTCCAAGGCCCCCAGTGGATGCCTGAAATCTCTGATAGTCTGGAACCCCATGTAATGCTGTGTTTTGTCCTGTGCGTACATACCTAGGTTGAAGTTTGGTTTATAAATAAGGCACACTACGAGATTCACAACTGATAAGATGGTAGAACCGTGACAACGGTATGCCACTCATCATTCCATGGAAGGTTTGTTCTTGCTGTAGATCTTAGCAATCTCAACATAGGGTTTTTTCCTTAAGTTGAGAACTTTCGCCTTTTTCACTTAAAGGAAGCCTCTCTTTGGCATGTTCAGATCAGTGTTCTGGCGCTTTGGGCCATATGAAGTAAAGTGAGGGCTGTTTGAACACAGGCACTGTGGGTTCCACAGTCGGTCTGATAAACCCGGATGGCTGAGTTGTGGGGTGCATCCACAGCGTGGGTCCACTGGACAAAGGGGTGATGAGTGTCCTGGGCTAGGGCTGGAGAGAGCAGGATGGCACGAGATTTCAGCACAGCACTCTGAACAGTGAGCAATCTAAAATTTGAGTGATTTCTGGAAATGTTTATTGGTTTTGGACTGTGGTTGGCTGTGGGTACGACCATGGATAGCTTCGAAGCCTCAGGTAAGGGAAGACTCATGCTTTGGGAGCTGCAGCGCATCCCGAGGCACAGTGTCTCCCATAGCTTGGGTGACCCTGACAGCTCCATCTCACGGTCTCACTTGTGTTTACAGTTCCTGCTGGAGTCCCTGGGTCCTTCAGGCTGCTGTTCTCCACCTGCACTATAGCACCTGAGGGCTGGGCCCCACCCCACACTTCCTGGTTCAGGGGTGGGCCTGAGATAAACTTTCCAAGTGATACTGATGTTGCTGCTTCAAGTGAATTCGGGCTTTGAGAATCACCACATGTTGTTGCAAAATAATAATTTTCTAATTCTAGAGTTCCTGCTGCATTTGTTACCTGGAATTCTTCTGTAAAAAAGAGTATTGGCTAGTCAAGTATATAAAGATACAGTAATAGTGCATACAAGAAAGACAGGGTGATAACTCCTTGGTTCTTAGAGTGACATGAACTCAAAAATTTTAAATGTAGGTTTTAAATTCATTTTAGTCAATTCATTCTCTTTTAGGTCAGGGATTGCCCTATCCTTTTTTTTTTTTTTTTTTTTTTTACCCCGAGATGGAGTCTTGCTATGTTGCCAGGCTGGAGTGCAGTGGCATGATCTTGGCTCACTGCAACCTCTGACTCCCTGGTTCAAGGCATTCTCCTGCCTCAGCCTCCCAGGTAGCTGGGATTACAGGTGTTCGCCACCATGCCCAGCTGTTCTTTATGTTTTTAGTCGAGATGGGGGTTTTGCCGTGTTTCTAGGATGGTTTTGATCTCCTGACCTTGTGATCACTTGCCTTGGCCTCACAAAGTGCTGGGTTTACAGCAGTGAGCCACCGCACCCGGCTGTTTTTTTTTTTTTTTTTTTTTTAAATTAAAACAATTTTTTTCGAGACAGCATTTCACCATGTTGCCAAGGCTGGTCTCAAACTGCTAGGCTCACACAGTCTGTCCGCCTCGGCCTCCCAAGGTGCTGGGATTACAGGTGTGAGCCACCGGGCCTGGTCCCATTTGTTTTCTGTGTCCTTTGACATGCACTTTGTCTTTTTGAACTTTTTTTCCTTTTTTCGAGACACGAGTTTTCTTTTGTTGCCCAGGCAGGGGTGCAATGGTGTGATCTTGGCTCACTGCAACCCCCACCTCCTGGCTTCAAGCAACTCTCCTGCCTCAGCCTTCCAAGTAGCTAGGACTACCAGCACGCGCCATCATGCCCGGCTAGTTTTGTATTTTTAGTAGAGATGGGGTTTTTCCGTGTTGGTCGCACTAGTCTCAAACTCCTGACCTCAGGTGATCTGCCTGCCTCAGCCTCCCAAAGTGCTGGGATTATGGGTGTGAGCCACCATGCCCAGCTATTCATTTTTAATCTTAATTTGTTTTTAGATTTTATGTTTATTTTTTGGAGACAGGGTCTCACTCTCGCCCAGGCTGGAGTGCTGTGGCACAATCGCGAACTGGTCTCCAGCTCCCGGGCTCACGCAGTCCTCCACAGTACTTCGGTTTCACAAAGTGCTGGGATTACAGGTGTGTGCCACCATGCCCAGTCAGTATCTGCACATTTATAAGCTGACATCTGTGAAAGCAGAGGACAGGATGAAATTATAGGCTGCCATCGGTCAGCTTAAGGGATATTGATGCTGTTGAAGATAAAGAACAGTGAATAAATTTAAGATATTTCAGAGGTAGACTTGGCAGGACTTTGTGATTAATTTGTGTCTGTGCTGAGTGTAGTTGGCGAAGGTGAACGTTCCAGAGTCAGGCACCTTGGACTTCCAAGGTAGAATTTACTAGGAAAAGACCAGGTGTGTATGGAGTGGGGAGGATTAAGAGTTAAATTTTGGTCGTGTTCTATTTGGGGTGTCTGCAGGACATCCAGGTGGCTGTGTCAAGTAGTCATCTGTCTATTTGTGTCTGAAGTGCCCAGGAGAGGCCTTAGTTTGGAGCTATTTGGGACTCATTGCTAAATCAATGATTTTTACGTAATGGGAAAGGATGAAAACCCACATGTAGGATGAGAGTTGGCCTTGAGCCTTTAGCGTTTCTGTAGTTTCTTCAGTGGGCTAGTAGAGGGGTGAAAGCTGGTGATGGGAGGCAGAGAGAAGTTGGACAAGGAGAGCTGGGAAACGTCTGTGGGGTGGTGCCGTGGGTTTTTTTACTGACCTTACAGAAGAGTGAGTGTCAAGTGGCAGGCAGTGGGGGAGCTGCTGCAAGACTAGGGGAGGGGTCCAGGCAGGAGGTGGAGCAGGTTAGGGTAAGCAGTGCAGGAGGAGCGCAGAGGTGAGGACATCTACTCGGGGGGGGGGGGGGGCGCTCAGTACTGCCTTAACGCTTTCCTTGTAGGGTAGCCTTCATTAAGTAAGAAAATTAGCCATTTGATGGAGTGCTGCTTGAATACCAGGTGCTGTTAGTGGATGCTGCACATACATGACAGAGCAGGCTTTCAGCGAGTGTTTTTGTTGAAGGAAATCACAGCATTCACCAGCTGGCCATTTGACCCTGGCCCACACCCACATTCTCACCTCTGTCCTTGCTGCCTCGGGGGGTATCTTCCTCCTGTTACCGCCACCTAGGCACATAAGTGCGGATAGAAGATGAGCTGTTTGGACTTGCGAGGACCTGTATGCTTGGCAGGTGGCACACGGAATGGCCTCTTGCTGTATGTGCTCAGAGGGGGTGATCCAGATGTCTGGCATTGGAAGATTGGTACTGAGATTTCTACTCTTGTTCTGTTAGAGTGGATTAACAGCTTCCCCCTCTGTTGTTTCTGTTAGGTACTGCCGCTGGCGTCACTGCCAAAATGCTACCTCAGATCCTTGGCAGCAAACCAGAGCTCGAGTGAAAATAACCTTGCCTAGTCACTCAGCCGAGGGAGTGACAGAGTGGGGGAGACTTGAAGAAATGCTGGCTTTCCTGCTGCTTGTTGGCTGCCCCGCTTTGTGTGCTGTGGCCGATGGGCAGGTTTTTAGTTCCTGAAAGATAGTGCAGTGTTCCCTACTTATGGGAATTGACTCCTGTCTTTTCTCTGTAGACTGGTAGGACTGGTGTGGTTTGAATCCTTTACGCTGCTGTGTCATTCCAACTACCATGGAGGAAACCTTTCCTAATTGGGTGTTCCTTACCGTGTAATTATCGCATGAAAGAGTCTCCAGTGTTTCATACTGAATATTTCCAAATGGAGTAGAAAGAGATGTGCAGTGGTATACCCATAGGCACATTCTCCAATTAACATTTTATCTTTGCTTAATTTCGTATCCAATAAGGCTGATAACGTTACTTTGGAATAATCGCAAGAAAACAAGAACCATACAATTTTTTTCTAAGTTGTAAAATTTTTTTTTTTTTTTTTTTAGATGGAGTCTCACTCTGTAGCCCAGGCTGGCTGGAGTGCAATGGCATGATCTCGGCTCACTGCAACCTCTGCCTCCCGGGTTCAGACGATTCTCCTGCCTCAGCCTCCTGAGTAGCTGGGATTACAGGCGCCAGTCACCACGCCCAGCTAATTTTTGTATTTTTAGTAGAGACGGGGTTTCACCATGTTGATCAGGCCGATCTTGAACTCCTGACCTCGTGATCCGCCCGCCTCTGCCTCCCAAAGTGCTGAGATTACAGGCATGAGCCACTGCACCTGGCCCTAAATTCTATATCTTTTAGTTAACATGTTAAACTTGTAACACCTAGAATCTTGGCTCTCATGTATTTGAAGATGTACATTCTTTCCTAAATTTGATGTTCGTTGAATTGGTAATGTTTATATACATCTGACTATATCCTGATTTCATTATGGGTTTTTTTTTTTTTTAATTGAAAGACTCATAATAAAAAGAAGCGTTTTAGGTTTGGGCCTCCCCCTGCCCCCTAAGACAGTCTTACTCTGTTGCCCAGGCTGTAGTGCAGTGGTGCAATCTCAGCTCATTGCAGCCCCTCCCGGGTTCAAGCAGTTCTCCTGCCTCGGCCTCCCGAGTAGCTGGGATTACAGGTCTGTGCCACCACGACTGGCTAATACTCATATTTTTAGTCGAGAGGCGATTTCACCATGTGGGTCGGGCTGATCTCAAACTTCTGACTTCGTGTTGTGCCCGCCTCAGCCTCCCAAGTGCTGGGATTAACAGATGTGAACCACCACACCTGACCCGTTTTATTTTTGATTCCAGTCGCCCAGGCTGGAGTGCAGTTGGTGTGATCTCCATTTACTGCAACTTCCACCTCCTGGATTAGAAGGGTCTGAGATGAATCTGGGAAACAGTTTCCAGACAAGGTCTTCCAGCACACTGGTGGTTAGCTAGTGGAAGTTCCCTCTGTAGGGCCAGTAGGTGCTGAGGTGATACCATTCCCTCCTCCCTCTCCACACCTATCCCACCGCTGTGACCTGCCCATCTGCAGCAGCCTCATCACTGACCACCTGTTTTTACTTGCAGGACCTATTCCAACAATCTTTTAAAACATGGTGGATTACTATGAAGTTCTAGGTGTGCAGAGACATGCCTCACCCGAGGATATTAAAAAGGCGTAAGTAATTTTATTTCTGAGATAATACATCTGCATGGTGGTACATTGGTAATTGAGTAGTGTAACTTTTTCTATTGCCTGTCAAAATGGCTTTTTTCTTTGAAAATGGCTTTTAATGTATATAACAGTCTTTGAATGCCATATAGTTTAATTTGACAGCAATTAACAAGGAACATTTACAGTCTAGGTCTGGGCTTTGCCCTTCATTAGTCATTCACTTGGTTTATATCTGAAGTCAATTAAAAAGTTATTGAGGATGTGACATCATCACAAACATCTTTTACATTGGACTTTGAGATGCAGCTGACTTGGTACTCTTGAGTACCCTTTTCAGGTAGGGCCCCAGAGTAGAGCACTTGAACTTTTTTGTTGTGATTGTTGGGCCCCAGCCTATACTGCTGGAGTCCCTTCTGATTCACATGAAAGTTTGAGAACTGCACCACTGCCTATTATACCAGTATCTGTGTAACCAGAGCCTGGCTAATGTGAAGAGGGCAGTTCCAGCCACAGAAGGCTCTCATGGTTACCTCAGTCTGTTTAATGAGGTGTCAACTCTGTAAAGTGTGAGGCAAAGAAGTCATGAAATAGATTATTTTAGATTTTAGCATAGCTAGAGAGCAGTTAGCCCTGGAATAGTTGGAACCTGCTTTAAAAAAATAGTTAATAAATAATGAAGTCTATACTACTAGAATTAGTGGGTCTGAAGATAGAATTAACTTTTTTGGGGGCTGAGTAGTTCATTTTGCTTAATTTTTAATTTTAATTAAAAAAAAGGATGACAGAGTCTCACCTATGTTGCCCAGGCTGGTCTCAAACTCCTGGGCTCAAGCGATCCTCTCCTTGGCCTCCCAGATTGCGGCGATTATAGACATGAGCCACTGTGCCTTAGCTGAGATACTTCATTTTAAAATGCTAAATTGCTGAGTGCAGTGGTTCACATCTGTAATCCCAACACTTTGGGAGGCTGAGGTGGGAGGATCACGGGATCAGGAGATCGAGACCATCCTGGCTAATATGGTGAAACCCCATATCTACTAAAAGTACAAAAAATTAGCCGGGCATGGTGGCACGCACCTGTAGTCCTAGCTACTTGGGAGGCTGAGGCAGGAGAGTCACTTGAACCCGGGAGGCAGAGGTTGCAGTGAGCCAAGATCCTGCCACTGCACTCCAGCTTCGGCAACAGAGTGAGACTCCATCTCAAAAATAAAATAAAATGCTAAATTACGGCCGGGTAAATGGCTCACACCTCTAATCACAGCACTTTGGGAGGCCTAGATGGGAGGGTCACTCAAGCCCAGGGGTTTGAGACCAGCCTGGGCAACAAAATAAGATACTGTCTTTACAAAAAAAAAATAAAATAGTTGGGCATGGTGGTATACGTCTGTAGTCCCAGCTACTCCAGAGGCTGAGGTGGGAGAATTGCTTGAGCCCAGGAGGTTGAGACTACAGTGAGCCATGTTCATGCCATTGCACTCTGGCTTGGGTGGCTGAGCTGAGACCCTTTCTCAAAAAAAAAAAAAAAAAAAAATGCCAAGTCAGGATGACTGCTGTTGGGCAGAGCTGATGTTGCTTCCAGAGTCTTTGAAACCTCTGCTAAGGAACCTAGTAGAAGCGCCCACTGAGGAGAGGCCAGGTAGGCCCTGCTGCTGTCAGCGGTGGAGTGAGGTTTTCCACACTGAGGAAGCCTGTGCTGCACACCGTAGGCCCGCACTGTTCTTACCAGTGGTGTCAGCAGCCAGTGATACTTGACAGATCATAGAATGAAGACAGCTGGAAATACTTTACTCCTCTTGAATAAGTTAATGCATGTATTAGTCCGTTTTTATGCTGCTGATAAAGACATACCTGAGACTAGGAAGAAAAGGATGTTTAATTTGACTTACAGTTCCACGTGGCTGGGGAGGTCTTATAATCATGGCGGAGGGCGAAAGGCACTTTAGAGAATGAGGAAGAAGCAAAAGCGGAAACACCTGATAAACCCATTAGATCTTGGTAGACTTACTCCACGAGAATAGCACGGGAAAGACCAGCCCCCATGATTCAGTTACCTCCCCTTGGGTCGCTCCTACAGCGTGTGGGAGTTCTGGGAGACAAACTCAAGTTGAGATTTCGGTGGGGATACAGCTAAACCTTATCAGTGGCTAAGCATAAAATACTTGCACAGTGCTTTCAGTAACTGTTGGAAATTATATACCTTTATGATGGTTTGCAGTGGCATAATCTTGGCTCATTGCAACCTTTGCCTCCCGGATTCAAGTGATTCTCCTGCCTCAGCCTCTTGAGTAGCTGGAATTACAGGCACGTGCTTCCACACCCGGCTTCTTGTATTTTTAGTAGAGATGGGGTTTCGCCATGTTGGCCAGGTTGGCTTCAACTCCTGACCTCAGGTGATCTGTCTGCCTCGGCCTCCCAAAGTGCTGAGATGACGGGCATGAGCCACTGCACCCGGCCTTTTTTTGTATTTAAATAACGTGCAGTTATTTAGCCAATTGGAACTCTGCAGCTGACTATGACTTTGGTCATACAATCTTCGTAGAAGTCCGTGTTTTAACTCTGTTTAGATCTTGAGTCTGGCACAGAGGGCTGTTGGAAAGACCCTGCAATCCTGGTCTGTTTGGTGGCAGGTGACTCACCTTGGGCACACAGATCAGCTGAGTAGTGGGCTGGCTGACAAAGTAGAGTCCTCAGAATCTGAACGTAGAAGGATAGGGATGGTGATGTTGGATCCTACTGCTCAGTGACCCAGGCCTTTTGCTCCCTTTCCTTCACATACTCGCCCACTCTCCTCACTGTCAGTCCATCTTGTGGACACCGTCATCTTCGTTTTTCTGTCTCTAGAGATTTGTATTATGCTATCAGGATTTTGTTTTTTAAACTTATTTATTGAGTATTTTTACAGTTTTAATTTTGAGACAGGGTCTTGTTCTGTCGCCCAGGCTGGACTGCAGTGGTGTGATCATAGCTTGCTGTAGCCTCGAACTCCTGGCCTCAAGCAGTCGTCACCCGTTTCTGGAGTAGCTGGGTCTGTCTGTGGCTGCATGCCACCATGCCTGGCTATCTGGATTTTAGAACTTCTGTGTGTTTCATTCTAGAGGAAAGGGTGGTTTTACAACCAAAACCAGTATTCGTCTTACCAGTTGGCAGCTCTGAAGCCATTCTCCTGGTTCATTATGTTAGTTTCGAAAACATAGTTGATTTCTGGATTTAGAATATGATAAGTATCCTTTATTCTTTTCAAGATACCGGAAACTGGCACTGAAGTGGCACCCAGATAAAAATCCTGAGAATAAAGAAGAAGCAGAGAGAAAATTCAAACAAGTAGCGGAGGCGTATGAGGTGCTGTCAGATGGTGAGTGACACTGGGCTGCTTAAGTACTCTGAGTGGACGTACGGGGATGCGGAGCGGGTGTTGGGATCCTTCTCCGGGCTAGCACAGTATGGATCAAGTGACTAGTTGTTAATGCCAGCTGGATTTTGGGCCCCCTGAATGACTTTACTTTTCTAGTGAAGGTTTGACTTGATTTAGGTCACCGCAAGGGCTGAGGAGCACCGGGGTTTCTAGCAGTTTCTCTTAGGATGGCTGTTTTCTTTTTTTTTCTTGATTGAGTTATATGGATGGCTATTTTCAAACGGGACTGGCTACCCTGGGTCTGATGAACCCAGGAGAGAGGAGGTTGCAGGACTCAGGCCACTGTGCATGTGGCGTGCTTGCCCCATTGTTGTGTGTGATCCTTCTGACCTTGCTCACCCCACGGCTTAAACTATACCGTGCCAGTGCAGTCAGCTTTACTACTTGAGAGGACGTCTTAGGCCCACAAAAAGAGGACATGGAACATACAGTTAAAATGTAGATTTCAGATTTCGGGCCGTTTTTCCCCACCTAGGTCTGGAGCAGAGGTGTTGTATGTTACTGGAAGTCCGATCCATTGGCCTGGTTCACACGTGGGTGAGGGGTCAGAGGTCACCTGTCACCTCGGGGTTGCATGGGGCCTGGGGTTGGGGAACAGTGACAGAACTGGAAAGCCACACGATGCCTGGTCAGCTTCAGGGGCATTTACAAAGTTAGGGATGGACTGACTGAATCCTGGAAATGTGGGCACTTGGTTAAGTGTATCTGAATATGGTCAGGTGATCGGTCATTATTCACAACAATGTTTTTTTTTTTTTTTGAAAGTTTGCCTCCTTCAACAGTTACCAGCCTTGCTTTCTCTGGTGACGCTGCTGCCCACCCCTTTTGTTTTAGAGGAAATCCCAGATATTTTACTTCAAAAATGTGAAAAGGCATAAAACATGGATACTTGGAATCTTCATGAAATGTGGCATTTAAGGTCTTGAGCTGTTGAGCTTAAACTGTTGATTGGAAAGTTTTATTTATTTTAGTTTTGAAGAGAGAGAGTCTTGCTATGTTACCCAGGGAGGCCTTGAATTCCTGGGCTGAGGTGATAGTCCTACCTCCTCAAACTCCTGAGCAGCTGGGCCTGTAGGCACAAAGCACCGTTGCACCAGGTTTGTCGCTTTGGGTTGTGTGCCGGACAGAGGAAAGCATAGGCCTCAGACTTGCCATCTTGTTCTTTGGTCCTTGGTGTTTGTGTGTGCTAATTCAGTATTGCCAGATGCAGGATTTCAGGGACCAGTAGCATTAAGAAAAGTGAGGACTAAACTGAAGCTTCATATTTGACAGTGCACCTTTAAACTACCATACTAAAAAGTCTCTTGGTTTTTTTGGGGGGGGGGGAGGGGAGGGGCGTGGGGTGTATTTTTCATGTCCTTTTAGGCAGCTGTGGGTCCCCAGCTGGAGTTGCCTTCAAAGCATAGTCATTTTTCTTGCCATGGCGTTGGCTACCTGAACCTGCCTGGAAGTGGTTTACTTCTAAGTCTGTATTCCCATTTTGTGGAATATGAGATTTTCTTTTACTTTTTAAAAATTGAGAAGGGGTCTTAGTCTTGCCTAGGCTGGAATGCAGTGGCATGATCACAGCTCATTGCAGTGTTGACCTGCCAGGCTCAAGCGATTGTCCCATGGCTTCCTGAGTAGCTGGGACCCACGGAAGGGTGTCACTGTGGTCAGCTAAATTTTTTGTATTTTGATTAGAGATGGGATTTTGCTGCCCGGGCTGGTCTTGAACTCCTGGGCTTAAGCAGTCCACCTGCCTTGGCCACTCAGTGTGTTGGGATTACAGGTGTTAGCAGCTGTGTCCGGCCTAGGAGATTTTGAGGAACTCAGATGGTGTCATGTCAGAAGTACCAGTGCTTCTAATGTCATTCTTTTTGTTCTGGAGTTTCAGTGGAGTTCGGAATGTAAGTGTGAAGACTGTCAGTGGAGAGTGGCACTCTAGCCTCACGCCTTGCATCCGGATGGTCCCTTGGAGGGTGAATGAGCTTGTAGGGTGTTGGATGGCTCCTTTTTGGCACATCTACTTTCTACCACTTGCCTAGGCCCTGGCATGGTTCTTTGTGTGCCGCAGATGTGGTCCTCTAATTGGGTTTTTGTATTAAGACAGTGCACTTGTATGGTTGGAATAATGTTGTAATTGGTTGTGTGATTTTAATGTAGCATACCTGGGCTCTGTTATCTAATGGAATAAATTGTTTGTTTTTGAGATAGACTCTCGCTCTGTCACCCAGGCTGGATTACAGTGGGGTGATCTTGGCTCATTGCAACTTCTGTCTCCTGGGTTCAAGCAATTCTCCTGCTTCAGCCCACTGCGTAGCTGGGATTACAGGCGCCCGCCACCGTGCCTGGCTGATTTTTGTATTTTTAGAAGAGACGGGGTTTCACCGTTGGCCAGGCTGGTCTCGAACTACTGACCTAAGGTGATCTGCCTGCCTTGGTCTCCCAAATTGTTGCAATTATGGGCGTGAGCCACTGCGCCTGGCCATAAATGTTTAAATATTTTAATAACTTGTAAAAAAATTCAACATATTTAATTTTTTTTTTGAATTGTTTTTTAGGAGAGAGGTATAGAAAGTTTTCCCTCTTCTTTCCTTTGGTTTTAAAGAAAGGGGCAGCCATACTCCTTAAATTTAATTGTAAAGCATTGAAAACTGATTTACAACTTGGGAAATACTTTATTGAATCAGAGGTTTAAAAGGAACTTGGCTTTATTGACTTTTCTTTAAATTTTTAGCTAAGAAACGGGACATCTATGACAAATACGGCAAAGAAGGATTAAACGGTGGAGGAGGAGGTATGTATGTACATGACTTTTTTCTTTGAAGACAAAAGGTCTTGGCAAGTTAGTTGAGTTTGTAAATCACGAGTCTTTTGGTAAGAGTCTGTTTTGTATCAGTAAATAGTGATGCACTTAGAAAGTGGGCTGAATTGGGGAGGGGACAGAGAAATTGATAGCATTTAAAAATGTGAGACTAGAAGTGTATGTTGACGTACTTCTGTAGATAGGAAATAATTTGTAACCGTACTGCAATATATTGTGGACATACACCCTTAGATCAGTACTTGACGTGATGTCAAAATATCCTAAGTGCTTAAAGAGCAGATTTTCCTGAAAAGCTAAAATAATGACCTTGTGGGGCCTGGACTTTTGTGTTTGTCTCTAAAAGTTTCCATGGTCTCTGGGCTGTGACCAGCCTCCCCAGGGGTCTTGGGAAATTCTTGCTCCAAACGCGGCCACACGGCAGCTTTTGCGGCCCCAGGAGGTCAGTTGTCAAAGTGGATGCAGATACTCTTGGTCTTCATAAACCTTCATAACAAATCATAAAAATGGTGTGTAACGTTATATGCCCATCATGGATTTAGAGATGGCGAAGAGTAGTGTCAGGGGGACCACCGCTGCACTTGCTTGTCATCAGCTCTGGGCACACTCACTTTGTCAGTATAGGGCTCATGTTTGAACTTTAGAGAACCCCAAGTTTATGAAATATTTTTGTTTTTTATTAGGGCGTGGTTTGTGTGATGTTCTGTCAATAAAGAATTCTTTGCCTCCAAAACACCAAAATTCATAAACTAAAAGCTGTATTGTATTTGTGCAGGTGGAAGTCATTTTGACAGTCCATTCGAATTTGGCTTCACATTCCGTAACCCAGATGATGTCTTCAGGGAATTTTTTGGTGGAAGGGACCCATTTTCCTTTGACTTCTTTGGTAAGTTAATCGCGTGAGTTGACTTGGTATGTGTCCGTGACCCAAGTGAGGGTTTAGTAATGGCCTTTCTGTTGAGTTAACATGGTATTTTGTCATGAAACTTTGTGTTTAAAGCAGCATTGGACTGTCCTGGGCAACATGGTGAAACCTGAAACCTTGTTTCTACAAAAAGAACACAAAACATTAGCTGAGCGTGGTGGTGTGTACCTGTGGTCCCAGCTCCTTGGGAGGCTGAGGTGGGAGGATCGCATGAGCCTGGGAGGTTGAGATTGGGCCACCGTACTTTAGCCTGGGTGACAGAGCACGACCCTTTCTGAAGAATATAAAGCAGCACAGGAGCTTTAAAATCTTTCTCTTCTTCCTCTTTGAAAATTTGTTTTGAATTTATGACTTGAAAAATTAGAACAATACAGAGTTTAATGTATTTTTTTCTTTGTTACATAAAGCCCTACTTAACTTGCTTTTGCCCTCAGATGAGACAGTGGTAAGGGCATCGGTGCTGATGTCTTGGAAATGTTGTTTCCCATTGAACGCCAGTTTGTATGTGAATTTGCCACCTCATATTCCTATTAAAATCATTAAGCATCATAGTACTGTCTGTAAGACCTTTCGTCTGTAAACATTGTGGTGTGTGAGGAGTGTCGAGTTCACAGATTGTGGAAAGGCAGGCACCTCTGGAGCAAGACTGCGGAAGCCTTCGCTGAGGAGAGTAGTTTTGTTAAGGGAGATGGTGCTGCTCAGCTGCTGTTTTGATTGTAGGGAAATGGATTTCTCATCAGCGGCATCTCAGTCCTGATACCTGGTCCTGGGCTTTGGTGGATGTCTTGGGTGCTGTTTGGGTCAGGCACTTTTGTTAGCTGTCTGCTGTTAGAGCCTTCTCAACCACTGGGATGGGACTTTCTGTGTGGTGCACTGGGTGACCAGGGAGGTCAGGATTAAGTGTGTACTTATGCAGCCGTTTTTGTCTTTTGACTCATTGAGAGGGAAACACATTGTGTGTTTACCTCCTTCATTGCCTGGAGCATGGGTGAAGAAACTGAACACCACCTGCAGCCCCCAGGAGGGAAGGAGAAAAGCCTCTGTGTCTACAGATAACATAGGGGAGACACATGGGGCCCCGCCTGCCGCAGGCATGCAGAGGAATAATCACACCCATATCTGGTAGGTCTTGGGCCTTTTACATGGTGCACTTCTTCAGTTTATCTCAAATGGGGATTCAAGGAGGTTGTCCTTACCCCTTACTATGTGTGGGCTGGCGGCTTAAAGTGAGCCCCTTTCTGAGGGAGGAAAGACAGTCAGTCCCCTCAAGGATTTTCAGAGAAAATGGAGCAACTGAAGCTAAGCAGGGGATTTCAGATTAGGGGACCGGGAGACTGGTCTGCTCATCGTTGAAGCATGTTTGCTGTAATCAACTGGTGCCATCAGCAGAGATGGCAGGAGAAAGAGCCATGTTTACTTCCTTCATCTACCCTCACAGGCGAGAAATCTCTAAGAAAAGTAACGTACAGATTGATCTCTGTCTTAAAAATGACCTTTGCATCTTTTTACAGCCTTCAGCAAACTGCATTTGTTGCTCTGCAGGACAGGGCAGTGTTGAAGTCCTGTGTTCTGATCCATGATTCTCACGGTGACCAAGCAAGGAAGAAGGCCTGCTCGTCCGACTCCATGGTTTCTGTTCTAGGGCACATGCGGTGAAACAGGCGGTCCTCTCGACGACTGAGACCAGGCGTCTTCAACAGGCCTTTCTTAGCATGATTAGTAAACGTGCCTTTTCTTAGCGTTCTTTTTTACTTCAAAGGGGAAGGGTCTCTTAGTGACTGAATTGTAGCCAATTTTTGTTTTCCATGGGGAAAATAGTCTGATAACACCAAGCGGTAGAGCAATTCTTTGTAAAGTAGGTATAGAGATTTAATTAGATGTGAGTGCATATGTGAGTTTTTACCCTTGGTCCAAGGAGAGAGCTGCTAGTCTTACTGAAACGCTGCACTGTTAAATAATCCACACAGACCTGTTTTAAGGCTACATGCCCCATGTTTCCCATGATGGGTGTGGCAGTGATACTTGTTTAATCCGTTCTTGTAGGTGTTCTAGATGAATTCCATTTTCAGGCTGTTAGGATTTACACCCAAGAGAAGCTGCTGTTCCCTGGCTAGTATATGTATGAAGTCACTGTGCAGCCTGCTGGCGGTATGTTTAGTGTAGATGGGCGTGGATGCCCAGCCAGAGGGATTTCTGCCTAGTAATGATGTAGTTTGGGGGTCAACACCCTGGTCTGCGGCCTGTGAGGAGCAGGACATGAGTGGCGGGCAGGCAGGCAGGCAAGCCTTACTGCCTGAGCCCCACCTCCTGTCAGATCAGTGGCAGCACTGGAGTCTCAGAAGGGCACGAACCCTATTGTGGACTGCACATGCGTGGGACTTAGGGTTGCGCATTCTTTATCAGAAACCAATGCCGGAAATCGACCATCCTCCCACTGCCACCACACCCCACGCCCCTGGTCTGTGGAAAAAAAATTGTCTTCCATGAAACCAATCCCGTGTGCCAAAAAGATTGGGGACTGCTGTTGATGAATCATATTTGCTAGACCTACTTGTATCCACTTTGTGTAGCAGATTTTTCAGGTGACACAAAAGTAGTTCAAAATCTACTGTACTATAATTTCTGAGCTGCGCTTTACATTGATCAGAATACAGAACCCCTGCCTTACTTCAGCCCTCCCTAGTGACAGGTGCGGAAGTGGGAAGGGGCCCGGGTGTTGGACACATGGTATCAGGTCTGCACGTGAGCACCAGGCAGTGTGCACGGTCACACTGTGGCCAAGGGGACTTGGCCCGGGGCCTGCAGGTGTGGAACCCGTCCTTTCTAGCAGAAGCTCTCCCAGGAGAGGTGTGGAAGTAGATTCCAACACCAGCCTGGAAGGAGTGCTGCCTCTGAAATGGAGGGGTACAGTTAAAACTGTTGAGGCTCGGTGACTGTTTAAATTTCTCCAGAATATGGAGAACGTGAAAATGAGCTCCTGTTAAAGTGTTAGTTGGAAAAGTTAAGAGGCAGTACACCAATTTGTATTAGGGTAATCTCTTTATTATCACAGGACCCTGTTGCTCAGTTAAATGATGTTCTAAGATAGAAAAGAAAAGGTGCCTGATAATAGTGCATTTTGATCCCATTAGTCATAGCAGGCATTACCATCTGGGAAAAGCCTGTGGGTTTAGTATTTTTTTTCTTACCTTGGAAAGCCAAAGCCAACCTTTAAGGTGTCCAGAGAGGCCTTTCATTTGAGCAGTGCAGCGAGTTTTTCCTTTGTAAAGCATCACTCTGCTACTGTTGATGCTCTGTGGCAATAGTGGAGGAATCTTGCAGGACATAGAACCAAGGGAAGCAGACGTTTCAGAGGAAGGACGAGTTCTTTGAGGATGGCAACTTGGTCTTCCAACCTGTGATTAAATGATGGTAGTGAGTCAGTCATTTTACTCTCTCCCAGGGTTCGAGGAAGTGGCCAGTGAGGACGTGGAGCCCAGTGAAGAGTTAGTAGAGCTGCCTGAGATGGAGGAGGCTGCAGAGGGCAGCCCCAGTGAGGAGGGCAGGGAGGCCTTGGCTGTGATATCCAGCGAGGACCTGGCACTCTCTAGTGAGAATGAGTCCAGCACAGGACATAGCCGGGGCCTGGGTGAGCCCCTCAGCGAGGAGCTGGAGCTCATATCCAGCGAGGACGGGGCCAGCCCTGGGGACACAGAGGAGCTCAGCGAGGAGTGTGAGGAGCTGCTGAGCGAGGAGAGGAGCACAGCGGGCCAGAGCTGGGGCACTGCCAGCACCACGATAAAGTGTCAAGGAGGAGCTCCCCGGGCTGGACTGACTTCGTGTATATCTAGAATAAAATGGTTTCCTCTAGTGCCTTGATACTATTCTTGGCCAGATGGCCTTAGCTGCCTTGGAGATAGAACTGAAGAAGCAAGAGAGGGGATGGCAGCCCTGAAGCACAGGCCTGCGATCCTTAAAAGCCAGAGCACAGACCTTGAAGGCAGCCTTGGGTCTCTGAGTTTGATCCGTGTGACAAACCGGGGGCTTAAACAACCAAAATGTATCATCTCCTAGTCCTGGAGGCTGGCCATGTGAGACCCAGGTGTCACAGCACCGGTTGCTTCTGAGGCTGAGGGGTGTCCCGCTCCAGGCCCCTCCCCAGCTGTTCTCTCCCTGCATTTGCAGGTGGGTGGCCCATCCGGTCCTAACATCACCTCCTCTGTGGCTGTCCCTCTGTGATCATGGGTTTAATGTTTTAGAGACGGGGTCTCACTGTGTTGCCCAGGCTGGCCTCGAACCCCTGGGCTGAAGCGCAGTCTTCCTTCCTCAGCCTCCCAAGGAACTGACTACAGGCATGAGCCACCATGCCCAGTCACAAATTCCCCCTTTTCAAAAGGCCATCATTTATATTGGATTAGTGCCCACTTCAGTGATGTCATCTTAACTTGGTAATCTACAAAGACTCTATTTCCAAGTAAGGTCACAGTCACAGGTACTAGGGATTAGGACTCTAATGTATTTTTTGGGGGGGCCATGATTCAATCTTTTATTTAGAGGGGGCTGTGATTCAACCTTTTATTTTTTTGGAGGGGGGGCTATGAGTCAACCTTTAAACATATTTTTTTCTTTTGGTGCCATGACTCGGATCATATTTCTTTTTTTTTAAACAATTTATTTATTATACTTTAAGTTCTGGGGTACATGTGCAGATCGTGCAGGTTTGTTACATAGGTATACATGTGCCATGGTGGTGGTTTGCTGCATCCATTGCCCCATCATCTACATTAGGTATTTCTCCTAATGCTATGTCTCCCCTGTCCCCCCCACCACCCCCTGCTATTCCTCCCCTGGCCCCCCCAATCCCCAGGCCCTGGTATGTGATAAACATCGTATTTCTAACAGAGTTAGGTAGATTTTTGTATTAGTCTGTGCAGTTTACAACGAAGCTGCAAATTTTGAAAGGTGAAAGGAGGAGGAACCTTTAAAGTTAGACTTTTGTTTTTTCCTGAGATGCCAGGCTGGAGTGCCAAGGGGTCATCTCGGCTCACTGCAGCCTGTGCCTCCCAGGTTCAAGCAATTTTCTTGCTTCAGCCTCCCGAGTAGCTGGGATTACAGGTGCACACCACCACGCCCGGCTAATTTTTGTACTTTTGGTAGAGATGGGGTTTCCCCATGTTGGCCAGGCTGGTCTCGGACTCCTAACCTCAGGTGATTCATTTGCTCCAGCCTCCCAAAGTGCTGAGATTACAGACTTGAGCCACTGTGCCTGGCCAAAGTTAGGCATGTTAATGAGAACTGGAAGTTAGGCATGTGTCAAAGTGGAGATATGGGAGTGGGACAGCAGATTGGATCGATGTTGTACTGGTGACCTGCACCCACTGTCATACAGTGCTACAGAAGTTGGTCATGAGTGTTCTTTGATTACTTAAGGACAGAGTTCATATGCATGCACACCTACACATAGGTCACTTAGAAGAAGTTAAGGGGTCTTTTAAAATACACATAAAAACATCACATATTAAGCTGGGTGTGCTGGTGCACCTCTGTAATGCCAGCTACTGGGGAGGCTGAGATAGGGGATTCCTTGAGCCCAGGAGTTTGAGTCCAGCCTGGGAAAAATAGTGAGACTCTATTTCTGAGACTGGTTTCTGGGTGAAATTGTTGGAACCATCCTTGTGTGTAACAAAGAGCTACGTCGTGGCTGTGAAGCAGCGGGCAGTCCTGCACGGCGTCCCCACCCGCTCTTCCTCTCATCTGAGAGTTTCTTGGAGAACATGCCAAACTCATGTATGGTTGTGTGCATATTTGAGAACTCTTCATGTTGAGATGGAGCTGTTTTTTGGAAGTATTTCATTTTTTTGAGATGGAGTCTCTGTCGCCCAGACTGGAGTACAGTGGCGTGATCTGGGCACGCTGCAGTCTCTGCCTCCTGGGTTCAAGCGATTCTCCTGTCTCAGCCTCCCAAGTGGCTGGGATTACAGGTGCACACCACCACAGCTGGCTAATTTTTGTATTTTTAGTAGAGATGGGATTTCACCATGTTGGTGGCCAGGCTGGTCTCAAACTGTGAACCTCAGGCAGTCCACCCACTTTGACCTTCCAAAGTGCTGAGATTACAGGCGTGAACCGCTGTGCCACACCCCTCACTTCTACTTAAAAATCCTGGCAGGTGAGGATGGGTGCCATGTTAATGATTTGCAGCTTCTTTTGAGCTGTTTTTCAGTGCATGCTTGGTAATTTCAGGACCTTTGTTTCCTCTGACCCCCTCCCTTAAATAGGGAGAGGAAATGGTTCCTTAAAACGGTCATTTTGAGAATTTCTCTGCTGTGAGAACTGAGGCTCTGGCTGCTACTCCTTCAGAAAGCTCGAGCCACGCCGTAAGATTTTGTGTGCAGTGTTCAGATCATCTGTCAGCTGTGCTGTGATTTCTGTGGTGTTTCCACCTCTGTATTTTGTGGTGTTGGTCTCCTCACAGTACTTGGTATAGTGTTTGATTCACATTGTTGGCATTACAGTCACCTGAGCAGGACGTGGCCCGAGTCCTTTGTAGGTTTGTGGGTTTTTGCATCATGTGTTTCCTGTGGGATTGTGGTCCCTGGTGGATTTGTGGACAACTCCAGAGGTTGAGGTAATCGCCCCCTCCTTAGTGCTCTCAGGAGGAGGTGTTCTGGGACTGTAGGTGCAAGATGCAGGGAGAGTAGTTTAAGTTTGAGGCTGCAGCCAGCGTTGATACGGTGTTGGGCTTTGACAGGTCTAGGGAATACCAGAATCTGTAGGAAGTATGATAGTGTAGGGATAGTGAGGTGGAAGGTGTGGTGGTGGAGGACATCGGCCATATTCCATTAGGGGTCGGAAAAGAGCCTGGAGCCTGCTGCTGTTTTGGTGGTTTCTTCCCTGAGGAATGGGGACTGTGGTTGGGAAGAGACCCATTCCTCCTGACGCCAGAGTTCCCCATCTCATGACAGGCCCCTTGTATTTGAAATAGAATAATTTGAATCCAGTGTATTTTGGATTCTTTGACTTCGATAGATTTTTGTAACTTTTGGGAAACAGATTGCTCTAACCAGACCTAGGATGTAACTAGAAATTATACTTGTGATAAAAAACAATTGTACGAGAATCTGAAAATGGTGGTGTTCATTGAACAAATGCGGTATGCCTGCTGTTCAGTGGCAGGCACTGTTCTAGGTGCCGGTTTGGCAGTGGAGAGAAACACTGAAGCCCTGTTCACCAGGGCTTACAGTTCAGGGCGGAGCTCCAGCCGTGTCTTCATCTACTCCCATTGCTGTATTCCAGATTCCTAACAGTTATGTTATTTGCTACTTTTGAAAATGTGAGTGACACCATTCAAAACACGTGGGTTGTAACAAATGAGTGCCTGGTTTTGAGGAGATGGGAGAGCAGAGAAAGTCTCTGTCTTTCGCGCTTGGCCTTTGACTCTTAAGTGCTTCTCCCTTTTGAGGGCTGCTGTCTAGGTTAGCTTTGGTACTCCAGGAGAGAGTGACATAATTTCCTTGGTTTGAAATAGCAGTGATGCTCTTTCAGGTTTGTTTTGCTGTCATTTTTTTGTTCTAGCTTTTGTGTGCACTTGGGGAATTGATAGTGTGAGGCCTGAAATCATTACAGCAGGCCTTTCCTGGGCTGCGTTTGTAGTTTCTGAAATGTTTACCTTGGGGGACATGGTGGGAGTATGCTGAGGAGGGGCGAGCTGAGTTCTGCCCTGCACTGCTGCTTCTCTGAGCTGCTGTGAGATTAAAGCGGCTGGTGGGAGTCCCTTTCTCTTCCTTGTGACACTTTTCCTATTCTGTCAGGTTCTCACGCTCGGTAAAGCGCAAAGAGAACGTGTGGGTTTAAAACGTCTTCTGCACTTAGTGTTAAGTCTGTATGTGTGTAAATGTTTGTTAATGTGTTTTGTGGTCAGTTTTCTCAACACTGTTCAGTTCGTTGCATATATTCTTTTTGGTCATAGATTTGTGACTGTTCTTAGATTGTCAGTTAGTTTGGTATCTTGTTAATGTCATGGCCCCCTTAATGCACTGGTCTTAGCATTCGTCAGGGAATAGCAGGGTAGTTTTAAAGAAGTTTTAAAGAAGAAGTTCTTGCTGTACGATGCCCAGATCATTGAAATGGAAAGAGTGTTGCTGAAAAGTGTCAAACTCGTAATATTTGAAGAGATTTATTCTGAGCCAAATATGAGTGACCATACCTGTGAGCCGTCAGGAGGTCCTGAGAATGTGTGCCCAAGGTGCTTGGGGTACAGCTTGGTTTATACATTCTAGGGAGGCATGAGACATCAATCAAATCACACCTGTAATGCCAGCACTTTGGGAGGCTAAGGCAGGTGTGTCACTTGAGGTCAGGAGTTCAAGACCAGCCTGGCCAACATGGTGAAATCCTGTCTTTACTGAAAATACTAAAATTAGCCAGACGGGATGGCAGATGCCTGTAATCCCAGCTACTCGGGAGGCTGAGGCAGGAGAATCGCATGATCCGGGAGGTGGAGTTTGTGGTGAGCTGAGATTGCGTCACTGCACTACAGCCTGAGACACCTGTCTTGAAAAAAAAAATTACATTGTTTAGGTCTAGAAAGTTGGACAACTCAAAGTGGGGGGCCTGGCAAGGGACTTTCAGACTATTGGTGAATTAAAACATTTTCTAGTTGACGGTTGAGTTGTCTAAAGACCTGGCATTAATAGAAAGGAAATGTTGAGGTTAAGATAAAAGATTGTGAAGGGTCCTTTGAAGTCTCCTAGTGGCTGCCCTTAGAGACAATAGATGACAAATGTTTCCTGTTCATACCTTTAAAAGGTGCTAGACTTTCGGTTAATCTCTTCAGGATTGGGAGGGCCTGGAAGAAAAAGATCCAGCTATGTGAATAGAGTCTTTACAGATGCACATTTTCCCCCACAGAGGATGCTTTACACGATGATTTCAAAATATGTCAAAGAAACATTTTGGGGTAAAATATTTTGATTTTTTATTTGTCACCTAATGTTATGCCAGAGTCAGATTGGAAAGTAAGTCACAACATACAGGGTTAAATAAAACCCATGTGATGAGAATTTATGGTTGGTTAGGGCATGACTCCCCAGGCTCCTTAGGTAGGAATTTATTTGGGCAAGATAAAAAAAAAATCAGCTTAGTTATCAATGCAGTCTGTTTCAAGTAATGTTGGTACTTCAGGATACAAAGTTGTGTTAAGGTTTGAAGACTCATTATTTAAAGATGCTTCTAAAGAGATGAGCATACATGTTTTGCTTTGCAGAATCTGCGTGAGTCTAGAGAAACTGCCCCCGGGAGAGAACTGACTGTGGAGACTGGGCAGAAAAACCTGTCAGGGCTAGAGCAGTCGCCTCCCCTGGGGTGGGCTGGGGTGGTACCCTATTGCTCTTGTCCTTTCGTACTGGGAGAAATGTTTAATAGATAGAAACCGACCTGGATTTTTCCGGTCTGAACTCAGATCACGTAAGACTTTAATCGTTGAACAAACGAACCCTTAATAGCGGCTGTACCATTAGGATGTCTTGATCCAACATCGAGGTCGTAAACCCTATTGTCGATACGGACTCTAAAATAGGATTGCGCTGTTATCCCTAGGCCTCAGCTGGTTGGATGAGGCCTGTACGCCTTAGGGAGGCCACCTGCTTTTCCCAGTCTCCTGATTCAAATGCTAATCTCATCAAGAATCGCCCAGAAGGACGATGTTCGGCTCAATATTTGGGAACTCTGTGCGTGGCCCAGTCAGCCTCAACATGAAATTAGCCACCTTTGCAACTTGTCACCCATATGCATCTCCTTTGCCCAGGCTTAATCTTCAGGTGAAGACGAGCAAGATCATAGCCACCTAACATACTACTGTCCTACAGACTACAAAAAGTGCACTAGCCTCCTGCCCAGTGAGGTCACGTCCTCCCGTGATAGTTACCGTTCTCCTTGATATGGGCTAACTTGATAGGCAGTATGTGTATGTTATATAAGAGGATAAGAGAGGGAAGAAAACTGATGTTTGCTTTTTTTTTTTTTTCCCCCTCTATTTATTTATTTTAAAAGATGGGGTTTCACCATGATGGCCAGGCTGCTCTTGAACTCCTGACCTCAGGTGATCCACCCACCTCAGCCTCCCAAAGTGTTAGGATTACAGGCGTGAGCCACCACACCCGGCCGGTTATGAATGTTATTGTCTTAATTTAGTTTAGAATGTGAACCAGTTAAGATCATTTGGTTAATACCGGTATCACTCAGACGTTGGCTCAAGAGGCACCCCAAAGCTCAGTGCCTTGTGGACAGCTTTTAAGGGTTTAGTTGGAGCATGCACCTGTAATTCCAGTGACTCAGGAGGCTTAGGCAGGAGAATCGCTTGAACCTGGGAGGCAGAGGTTGCAGTGAGCTGAGATCACACCATTGCACTCCAGCCTGGGCCATAGAGTGAGACTCCATCCCCAAAAAAAAAATTGTTAACCAGTCTTTTAGCATTGATAAAGGGGAAATTGCGGAAGGATTTAAGTGTTGGTTTAGGGATTCAGGTGTGGACAGGGAAAAACTGGCCACAGGAGTGCCTTTCTTTGGATCTCACTGTTGCACTCTTATTCAGGTTGGAGTGCAGTGGCTGTTGACAGGTGTGATCATGGCTCCCTGCAGCCTTGAATTCCTGGGCTCAAGCAATCTTGCCTCAGCCTCCCAAGGAGCTAGGTGTGTGTCACTACAACTGACTAATTTTTAAATTTGTTATAGAGAAAGGGTCTTGCTATGTTGCTTAGGTTGGTCTTGAACCTTTGACCTCCAGGGATCCCTCCTGCTTTGGCCTCCTAAGGAGCTGGAACTACAGATACGTGCCAGTGTTCTCAATTTATGGAAATGCAGAAATGCCTTTTTTTTCCCCCTTGAGATGGACTGATGTTCTGTTGCCCAGGCTGGAGTGCAGTGGGGTGATCTTTGCTCAGTATATCATCCGCCTTTGAGGTTCAGGTGATTCTCCTGCCTTAGCCTCCTGGGTAGCTGGGATTAGCTGGGATTACAGGTGCTAACCACCCCTGTTGGATAACTTTTTTGAATTTTTCGTAGAGATAGGCTTTCACCATGTTGGCCAGGCTGGTCTTAAACTCCACTCCTGACCTCAAGCGATCTGCCTGCCTCGGCCTCCCAAAGTGCTGGGTTTACAGACGTGAGTCGCTGTATCCACCCAGAAATGCTTTTCCTTTTTTTGAGACAGAGTTCTGCTCTTGTTGCCCAGGCTAGAGTGCAACAGCATGATCATGGCTCATTGAAACCTCTGCCTTTCAGGTTCAAGTAATTCTCTTACCTCAGCTTCCCCAGTAGCTGGGATTATAGGTATGCACCACCATGCCTGGCTAATTTTGTATTTTTGGTAGAGACGGGGTTTCTCCGTGTTGGTCAGGCTGGTCTTGAACTCCCGACCTCAGGTGATCCTCCCGCCTCAGCCCCCCAAAGTGCTGGGATTATAGGCATGAGCCACCATGCCTGGCCAGGAAATGCTTTTTAATGGTCATCTCCTAGGGGAGATGTAGAATTATCGCATAATCAGTTTTAACTGTATTTGTAATGTGTCTGTTTCTTCACCTGGGTAGATAGGTTGTAGATATGTCAGAATACTTAACTGACACGAACTGACATGATGTGCAGGCTGTGGCTGTAAATTAGAAAGTTACTAAATTGAATGCTTGGATTTTATTTGAATTGGATGAAGTTTTTGTGTCCTGGAGAAATTCACAAAATGTTCGTAGTTTTAGATAAAAGGTTATGATTTAACATGTTTGCTTTTGTTCTTGTCTTTTTTTTTTTTTTTTTTTGAGGTGAATTCTTGCTCTTTTGCCCAGGTTGGAGTGCAGTGGCTTGATCTCCACTCACTTCAACCTCCGCCTCCCAGGTTCAAGTGATTCTCAGCCTCCTGAGTAGCTGGGATTACAGGTGCCCGACACCATGCCCGGCTAATTTTTGTATTTTTAGTAGAGACAGGGTTTCACCATGTTGGTGAGGCTGGTTTTGAACTCCTGACCTCAAGTGATCTGCCCATCTCGGCCTCCCAAAGTGCTGGGATTACAGGTATGAGCCATCATGCCTGGCCATGTTCTTGCCTGTGATAGAACAGTGGGCAGCAGTAAGAACGGTTTGCAAAGTACCTATGACTGTCTTAACATTATTTTATTTGGGGGGGAGGGCATTGACTGTGGAATGTAGGGAGTAACTTGCACAATCAGTAACAGTTGGAGTAACGTCTTGTTGGCATACCTGTTCTGGCACTCCTCCTCTAGGTCTCCCCCTCGGGCTGGCTTGTGGGTGGAGGTCAGCATGGGGTGTGTGGGCAGTGGCTGTGCTGCCTCCTTCCTCTCCTATCTCTTGGTCACCTCTTCCAAAAAGTCACCAATGACCAGTTCTCCCAGTGTTTCTTTCTTCAGGACTCAGTGTCTTGGACTTGGCATTGGTTAAAGCCGACTGGCAAGTTTCGCTTCGATGAGCTCTGTAATAGTCCAGTGTGGACCTCTGTTCCTCCCTGCTCTGGAAGCTTTCTCAGCCTTTGCTCCTCACTATTTACTATTGCAGGTCCTGAGGGTACTCAGCATCTAGGGTTTTGGATACTCACCTGTACATTGATCCTTTCTGGCTGTGGGCAGAGTCACCTTAGGTGCTGCTTTTCTCCAGTGACTTAATTTTTTTTGTTTTTGTTTTTGAGACCGAGTCTCGCACTGTTGCCCAGGCTGGAGTGCAGTGGCGTGATCTCAGCTCACCACAACCTCCGCCTCCCGGGTTCAAGCGATTCTCCTGCCTAGCCTCCCGAGTAGCTGGGACTACAGGTGTCCATCACCATGCCCAGCCGTTTCACCGTGTTGGCCAGGATGGTCTTGATCTCTTGACCTTGGTGATCCACCTGCCTCGGCCTCCCAAAGTGCTGGGATTACAGGTGTGAGCTACTGTGCCAGGCCTGGTCGTTTAATGTTTTAAGTAGACACAAAGTCTTGTTATGTTGCCCAGCCTGAATTCAAACTCCTGAGCTCAAGGAATCCTCCCACCTCAGCCTCCAGAGTAGCTGGATCAAGTCAGTCTTGTCCATAAACCTCAGCTGCTTCATGAATCTTGATTTCTACTTAATGTCAGTGCTTGCTGTTTGTGACCTTGTGTACTGTGGTATTTATTGGTAGAACGTTGGTGACTCAAACGTATCCACTCCGGCCTGCAAGTAGGCCAGACTAATTCTGTAGTTGGTTGTGGCTTGCCTTTTTCTTCACCTTGCATACATTTATGTCTTAATGCATCTATTAGGAGTCGTTGCTTTTGTCACAGATTCCACATTTTTTCTGAAAACAATGTAGTAATTATGAATAATGCAGAACCCAGGTAAAGTAAAAAGGTTTGTATACTTTATGAATTTTCAGTATGTACTTGTTGATTGATAACAGCAGCAAAGGAAAACAAACGGTCACTGCTGATGCTTATTTTCAGGAGCATTTTGTTTCCGGTTGGCAGCGTGATGCTTCCTCATGTTAGTGATTTTCTGTTGAGACACCTTCAAGTGTAATCTTAACGTCTGCTGGTTAACGTTTGTTCAGATTTGATTGTAGCTAATACTTAAGAGGTTTTTGAGACATCAAAGTTACAATAAAAGGAATTTCCTTTGCCTAGGCTCATTGCTTACGTGGCCATACCATTCCGTGTGTGTGTGTGTGTGTGTGTGTGTGTGTGCGTGTATATGCACACATGCGTGCACCACGGTCATCCACGTTTCTGTCTGTTTCTGAATTGCTTTGGAGAAGGCAACTCAGACTCCAAGGAATATGGCAGCCTCAGTGTGAAGCTTTTCTCACTTTTGCAGTGGTCGTAGCAGGGACAGCGTCTAACAGGACCTCAGATAAGTGATGTGAAAAGAGCTGACTTTGAAGTCCATATTGATGCTCTGTAAAGTGTGTGTATATGTGCTGTTTTAAAATTTAATTCATTTGATATAATGTGTTGTAGTTTTAGTTGAATTGAACTAGTAGAACTGTTAGTGAGATGGTATTTCAGTTACTCTGTAGATAAGCTCTTTTGTTACCACCTGTTTTCTAAGTTTTTGTTCCTGAATATGTTTCAAAACATTCATCTATTTTCTCTTATTGTAGCTATCCCATGAGGAAAAAACTTGAAAAAAAGACTTCATCGTGTGTGTGTATGTTTGATTTTAGAAGACCCTTTTGAGGACTTCTTTGGGAATCGAAGGGGTCCCCGAGGAAGCAGAAGCCGAGGGACGGAGTCGTTCTTCTCCACATTCAGTGGATTTCCATCTTTTGGAAGTCCATTTCCTTCTTTTGATACAGGTATTAAATCCCTAGATTTAATCTCTGTTGCCTTAACAAAACAGTTAGTACTTATAAGCACAATATTCTTTTAGTTAGAGCACTTTAAAATACGTGTATTCCTGTTGTAGCCTAGCACTGTAGATTTGCCAGCTTTTTTTGGTATACAGATCTGTACTTAATAACCTCCATTTTCTCCTAATCTTCCTAAGATTGTTGTACTTAGAAATCTTTTACTCTTAATACGATATGCAGGATGAGAATGCAATGAAATTCTTAGTTTAAAAGGGGTAATGTATACTCTGGGTCAGTAGATGGAAAGTAACTCTGCTGGAAAATCTCACTAACCTTCATGCTGTCTAACCTCCCTCGCAGTTAAAATGAAAGTACACAAACAGGTAGCATCCTAGGAGTGTCCCACTGGATGGAATCGAAGGTTGAGCCTTAACACCGGTTCGTAGCGATGTTCACTTATTAGTGAAGTGTCCAGCCTTGCGCACATAGCTCTTCATAGTTCACCGATGGAAACACTGCTTATAGACTAGACTAATATGAATATGCATATGTCATGATATACCTGTGTGTTTAGCCTGAAGAATGAGAATCCCACTTTTCTCTCAAACTCATCCAGTGTCTCTTCACAGAGGAGTTTTGTATTTTTTTAAAGGCAGAGTCTCACTTTTAGTGGGTGCCACTCTTAGTGTAGTGGCGTGATCTCGGCTCACTGCAACTTCCCACCTCTTGGGTTCAAATGATTATTATGCCTCAGCCTCCTGAGTAGCTGGGATTACAGGTGTGTACCACCAGGCCCAGTTAATTTTTGTATTCTTAATAGAGACAGGTTTTACCATATTGGCCAGGCTGGTCTTGAACTGACCTTGGGTGGATCCACCTGCCTCAGCCTCCCAAAGTGCTGGGATTACAGGCATGAGCCAGCACAAGTGGCCTGGAGCTGCTGTTTTGATTCTCTCATTTTTATGTTTAAACCTTCACGGTAAGAATTGGGAGAGCTTGTTATATAGCGTTCCCTCCTCATAAGGTCAGAGTTTTATTTTCTTTCAACATTGTGCTCATGTAGCTAGGCAAATAGTGAAGTCTGCTCAATTGGACCTCAGTTCAGATGTGCTTTCCCTCAGCAGAGCCTCTCATTGATACGATGGAATATGCTGACGACAGGTTAAGAAAACTAGTTAAAAATACCACGTAAATAGTCCTTTTTAAAAGTAATCAGTGGCTCCTATGTGGGGGGGTGTTGTGCAGTAAGCTGTCCCCACGTCTGAGGTACCTTACAAAGTATCACAAGAATCAGTACTTAGGCTTCATCTAGACCAGTGCAGTAGCCACCAAGCCACGTGTAGCTCCTGAGCCCTGGAGGCCTGGCGACTCCACATGGAGATCAGCGGGAGTGTGAAACAGTCACTGGGTTTCAAAGACTAAACATGGAAAGCAGTGTAAAATACTGTGAGTGAGTTTGATTCTTATATTTCCAATTGAAACAATATTCTGGATATACTATATTTGTTACTAAAATTAATTTCACTAGTTTCTACTTTTTAGTGAAATCATTAGGAAAGGTAAACCTAACATACTTGGCTCACATATTTCTTCAGGATACCACCAGTCCTAGACAGTATCAAGGCTTAGATGATTGAATCATATTCAAAGGTATGCGTCATTTGTGTTAATGTGAGCATTTTGGAAGCAGGATGAGTATTTAACTCTAACCAGTAGACCGGCTTTAATATCAAAAAAGGTTTGCTTTAGTGTGACTTGTTAAATTTTTTAGTGTCCACACTGTATTGTGTCCATAATATATAATTGAGAATGGTGTCCGTGAACTGTAGAACTATAGTTTTTTCAGATGAATACTTGTAATATTCTCTCTCAAATTAGTTTTTTAAATAATTTAGATTCTTATTCCCTGTGGTCCTGTGGCAAAGCGAAGGGAAGCCAGTTAGGTTTGCTATTCTGTGGTGGTGAGGTTACTCTGTTCGTGTAGGATAAGGATATCCATCACAGTCCAGGGAGTTACAAGCCACGCCAAAGCAAGTATAGCTTTGTATTGAGGCTGATCTGCTGGTTGGAGCTTAATACCGGTCTTGGTTCCAGAAGGTTCACATTAACATAATGTGCTACGTCGTGCCAAGCAGTCCACCCACAAGCAGGGGTG
Organism: Cacajao melanocephalus; assembly: GCA_963573385.1. Lineage (NCBI taxonomy): Eukaryota > Metazoa > Chordata > Mammalia > Primates > Pitheciidae > Cacajao > Cacajao melanocephalus. The sequence continues at coordinate 161,030 of CAUYLG010031983.1, forward strand.
GGCTTTGGCAGGTCGGCAAAGCTGCTCAGGTCCACTGAAGCTCTGTGTGAGGAGACGGAGAGGGGCTGCACCGAAGCTCTGTGTGAGGAAGGGGGGAGAGGGCGCTCTCGTGCTCCCCTAGAACCCCCACTGAGGGATTTGAGAGGGTCTTTCCCCCTGGGACCACAGCACTTCAGCACTTCCTCACAGGCCCTGCTAGTTGTGTGGTGTATTACTCATCGGTTCCACATCTTAACATTAGATAATCTGCTACTGAATTTTCAAACTCGTAATCTTTGCAGTAGTAATTGACATATTTCTCTAAGCATTTTTCTTTTCTGTTTTCCTGTAGGATTTACTTCATTTGGGTCACTGGGTCATGGAGGCCTCACTTCATTTTCTTCTGCATCATTTGGTGGTAGTGGGATGGGCAACTTCAAATCGATATCCACTTCAACCAAAATAGTTAATGGCAGAAAAATCACCACCAAGAGGTACTGTAGCATTCTGTAGTTCATATTTTTAGTAAGCAGGCATAACGTTTCATTGGTGCCCTGTTGCACATCTCCCAGAGTATGAAGTTACACAGGTGGTTGTATGCCAAATCCGGCACCGTGAAAAATTTCTTACTCTCCAAATTCATTAATTAAGGCTTTTTCTCTTAAATTAATGTTGATTTATTACAAGGAATCTTTAGAGCCATATTTTATGTGTAATATGTTTAGTAAGTTTCTGCAGCAGTGTTAAAATGGTAAACTGGAAAATCATTAATAATAAAGCCTTTACTGTTTGATAGTCTGTGCCTTTATTTAACATTCACCTGAAGAGCTGAGTGAATGAATATCTGAGACACTATTTTGTTTTAGGAAAGGAAGCTGTATTGTACACAGGTTGGCTTCAGCCATGTTTTTTCAGCCTATAAATTACTTATATTCATGGTGTACTGCAGTAATGTCCTTAAAAAAATACCCATTTACCCTCACGCACGTATTTACGTTACCAAAAAGATTTTTAAATGAATTTTTTCCTACAGAATTGTCGAGAATGGTCAAGAAAGAGTAGAAGTTGAAGAAGACGGCCAGTTAAAGTCTTTAACAATAAATGGTAAGGAGCAGCTGCTGCGCTTGGATAACAAGTAATTCAACGCACGCGCTTAACAGAAATGTTAATATAACAAGCACCATTTGAGGATTAACAGGAACATTTTTTTGAAGATTTCAAACGAACTCGACTTTCAGTATAATTGTACCTAAAGTATTTATAAACAGCTCATCGGAGCCTCTATTTGTCATAGACTTTTGAGTTTATTGTTGGGACCACATAATAGGACCATTTTTTTGTGTGTGTCTTTAAAATTGTTGTAAATCTCTGTATGCACTTTGCTTTTTTATTAAACGTACTCCAAGGTGAGTCTTGACTCTTTAGTGTAGGGCAAGATTGTACACTAACACCAGCATGGACCTGCTTTTCATTGTGTCTGAAACGTGAGCCGCGTAGTGTCGGCCTGCTGTGAAGTTAACATTGCCAGGACGAATCTTCTACAGAATAATTTCCATTTTTTTCAGTATTTAGTAGTGAAAGATTAATGCATTAATGGTAATACATTTCTGGTTTAATATAAATTACGGATGTTTTCTAGTTGTGCATGAATGCTGGCAACTTAGTAAGTTTTGACAATTGTTTAAATATGTAATGTTAAGCTTAGGTTTAAAAAAGTAAAGCTGGTAAACTGGGTCTTTGTCATTTGCTTAAAAAAAAAAAAAAAAGAAAATAAATGCGAATGTGTTGGTGCATTCTTCCTGAGTGGGATCTGGAGCTTTCTTGTGTCTGTGTATGATTTGTGCCTGGGCTTCTAGTGTCACTTCCATAGTGTTTGCTGTTCATTCAGGTGGATGCCATACCTCAGTTACATGTAGACATTTTCTTCAGTATTTTTGGAGTATTTGAAGATTTTCATGTTGTAAGCTGCGATTTAGCAATTGATCAAACATTTAATTATAGTAACATTTCTACAGGGGAGGGAAGAAACCATTGTATAATTTTTCACTCTTAAAGTATGTTCTAGTTTTTAGGATTTGATGTAAGATCACTTACATAGCCGGGTGTGGTGGCTAACTCCTGTAATCTCAGCACTTTGGGAGGCCGAGGTGGGCAGATCACCTGAGGTCAGGAGTTCGAGACCAGCCTGATCCAAGATGGTGACCCATCTCTACTAAAAATACAGACATTAGCCGGGTGTGGTGGTGAGTGCCTGTAATCTCAGCTACTCAGGAGGCTGAGGCAGCAGAACTGCTTGAACCCGGGAGGCGGAGGTTGCAGTGAGCTGAGATCCCGCCACTGCACTCCAGCCTGGTGACAGAGGGAGACTCTGTCTCTCAGAACAACAACAACAACAAAAAACTTATGGACAGTATAGTCATGGAATGATTTAGGAGTGAGCAAAAATAAAGGTATTTCTTTTGTTTCTCAGTTTGTAGTATCTTTCATGATTACCATTAGTAACTAGAATTCTAGCCATAGTGAATATTGATGTAGACTTTGAATTTAAAAAAACTCTGTTTTGTTTTGGAACTAAACAGTGTGAAAGCTGCTAGAAGGATGGACGCTGCCCTGACAAACAGCACGTCTGTGCTGGCTTAGCAGGAGGGCATAGAGATTGCTCAGGATATGCCAGAGGCTTTAAGGAACCTGACCTGCTGTCACCCAAAATAAGAAATGTAAGGAATTTCATAGGCGCTCAAAACAGCATAGCAACAGTTAAGTATTTGGGGACAGTTGAACTACAAGAAGAATAACCAATGATGTGCTTGTCTGTGTTGTATCGGAAATAACCTAGCACGGGACACTTCGCATCTCTGGGTAAGGTAGGTATGCAGCCATGGCACATGCGGGAAAACGGGGAAGCGTCCTCTAGTGTCGTAAATCTCACCTCACAACTAGAATCAGAGGGTTATAGAGCATCCTTCTGTTTATGCCACCTGGACAGGTGGCTGCTTCGTTACTAAATGAGAAATTCAGGTAGATACTTTGGACTTCAAGGTTTTACGTTTTTCATTAGTGGGTGGGATAAGTCAGCGCAGCAGCGCTGAGACATCCAGGGATGTCCAGAAAGACCACGTAAATCGAAAAGTCTTGTCCCATAATCGTTGAAGTAAACTAGGAAGAAGTTTGCCATAGCTTTGGGACCACAAAAATTTCAAACACATTTGGATGCTCTAGACTCGTGGAGTGTTTTACACAACTCTAGCCGTGAACAGTTGCTCAGCGTGATGTTACCGGCAAGACACGTTTGACTCCTAAGGAATCTTTTTGGTGAAAATGTTGAGGGGGAGGGAGCGTTCATTTGCATTTGAGAAAATCACTTTTTTTTTTTTTTTTTAATTTTTTGACAGGGCCTTGCTCTGTCATCCAGGCTGGAGTGCAGTGGCGTGATCTCGACCCACTGTAACCTCTGCCTCTCGGGTTCAACTGATTCTCCTGCCTCAGCCTCCTGAGTAGCTGGGATTATAGGTGTGTGCTACCACACCCGTCTAAGTTTTGTATTTTTATTAGGAACAGGGTTTTACCATGTTGTCCAGGCTGGTCTGGAACTCCTGACCTGAAGTGATCAGCCCACCTTGCCTCCCATTGCTGGGATTACAGGCGTGAGCCACTGTGCCTGGCTGAGAAAGTTTTATTCTGTTCTTCCATTGATAGAAGTGTAATTTTACTAAGTTACTAATAGAATAGGAAACATCTTTGTTGCTCTCAAATCTTACACCTTTGATGTTTAAATCCTGTTAAGTTTATTCCTAGAGAATTGAGTCTAAGTGTGCATGAGAGCAGCTTTGAAAAGTTAGGAAGCTGCTTTGAGCATTGATAGCATCACTCAAGTAAGTGATGACTTGGGAGAATAATAGCGTTTAATGTAAATTACAGTTTCTAGTAAATTCGACAGTCTCTGTAGTGTTGAGTGCCTTTGAAAATAGGAAGCTGAGCGCTCCTTTGTAAACGGAGGTGGGTGTCTGGGTGTGCGCAGCCCCAAGTGGTCCCATCCAGACTGGGATGTGCTGTCTGCTGTGTTTTGTTGTGTGTAACTTTCCTGTTTGAGATTATTTTTTAAGTTTTATTTTGAAATTTTTATTTTAAAAAATGTTTCAGTAGCTTTTATGTAAGCGGTTTTTGGGGTCGTCATGCATTATATCGTGGTGAATTCTGAGATGCTAGTGCTCCTATCACCCAAGCAGTGTATGTTTTACCCACAGTGTAGTTTTTTAGTCCCTCTTTGGCATCTTTTTATCTGGAGGGCTCAGTAATCTGTATTTTTGTCATCTCGGCCGTGTTTTCCTATTCCTTGTAGTTGGAAACTCAGGAAGGGTTTAAATAATCTGTGGAAGCTGTCAGTAGTGGCATCATAGGTGATTCGTCGTTCTTCCTCTTGGAAGTTCTTCAACGAGTAGATTTTAGAAGTGGGTAGAGATAGCGTCCACATCTGCCAAACTTAGCTATGCACCTAGTGTGCTGAAGGAAATGTTCTTTACGATGTGGTAATGCTTGAGGAGCATTGTGGGATGGGTGTCTTTCCAGTCAATGTTAATTTCTTTTAATTAATTAAAGCTTTAAAAATGCCTGCTTATCCTGTTTTGATTACCTTCCAGCTATCATTTCTGTCTCCAGGGAATACTGATCTTGTTTTTCTTTTAAGCACCATAGAATTAATTAGAAACGTTTTCATTTGCAGAGGATTCAACAGTAATAAATAATTGGCATGTTATCTCTGCTGTTGATTGGCAGCGGTGTTGAAATTTAGCCATAAGCATGTTCAGTAACAGAGTGGAGGCAGACGTTTTTATTTCTGGAGGTTTTCAAGCACAAAGTTATGTTGAGTTGATATCGTAGGGCCTGGGGGGTTGAACTACATAACCCACTGCCGTTTGTATTTTAAAAAGTGAAGGCATGAGATCATCTTACCGTTTGGGGTCTTGGTTTCCAGGCCTTTGGACGTGGTGTTCCTAGCTGTCCTAGGATGTGGGGTAACTAGATGTAGACCTTGGTACTAAAGTCTGACCAGTGGTTGAAATGGGATAGACGGAAGGCTGTCATTTGGCCAAGTTATTTAGTCTTCCGGTTAATACGGTGAAGAGGGAATGTGATGGCAGCTCTTCCTCTGTTAGAAATCTAGATGTCCCTGATATCCACAGATGGCAGAATTTATGATTGGGTATCAGAAGGCTGGCTTCTGTGCTTTGGTCAATATTTGCTGCCTTTTTGCAAAGAGTGTCAGTCGGCCTTACCTAACTGTTCACTAAGGACTCGACTCTGAGCTTTGTGACTGGGGTAAGTTGCAGACTTGGGAGACCCCTGACTGTGCTTTTCCCTGTACCCTGATTTGGAAAAGATTCCTGCCCTGGAGTGCAGCCCCATGGGAAGGCAAGTCCTGGGAAGGCAGTAATTCTTGTCTGTCTGGCTGCTGCTGTGCCCTGGCGGTGGTGCCCTGGAAACATCCCGTGAGTGCTAGCTGCGGAAACCCAGATGCTGGTTGCCGTCCCACAGCCCTTGATTCAGATGCCCTGGACCGTGGCTGCCTGGAGTGTAGCGCAGGGGCTCCCTCCCCGCATCCCTCCTGCTGTGCGACCTGCGGCCCAGCCTGCTACTGGAGGCTTGCCAAGTGGATCACAAGGAGCTGCGTCTTGGCTCCCAGAGATTCTCCCCTCCGGGAGCTGTGACTAGTCTCATCAGTGCATGCTGCCGCTGTAAACGTAGCATCCTTTTCTCCCCTATTCATTTGGTTTCTCAAACAGGGCAGCACTGTCATCCTATTCCTCCACCTTGCCCTTCCTCTTCCCGCCATCCGGTTCCTGAACTGACTGCCACTCAGGCACTGGTGGAAAATCACTTCAGGAGCAGAGAGACTTGGAGGTCTTCTGAGGGAGGTTGGGTGCTGAAACATTCCTGCAGAAGTGTGAGATGGAACCTCCTTCCTGCCGGTCTCACCCAGCGGATGTGGTTTGCTTTCCCTGTGGTCAGCGTTGTGCTAGGAGCTCTGAGAGGTGACCTTTTTCTCTGTCTTCCCAGAGCTGCCCTGAGTTGGCAAGAAGTGCTGAGCCTGAGGGCAGGGTCGAATTGCTAATGCCGTGGGGGGGGAGACAGGGCTTCTGAGGCCTGGAGCGTTCATTCATTCATTCCTTTATTTTATATTTTACTTATTTTTTGTACCAGGTTTCTCTCTGTATCCCAGGCTGGAGGGCAGTGGTGCAATCATGGCTCACTGTAGCCTTGAACTCCTGGGCACAAGCATTCCTGCCACCTCAGCCCCCAGGTGACTACAGGCATGTGACACAACGCCTGGTTAATATTTTTATAATTTTAGTAGAGACAAACTTTTGCCATGTTGCCCAGGCTGGCTTGATCTCTTGGGCTCGAGTGCTTTGCCACTTTCAGGCATGAGCCCCGAGTCCTGGCCCAGAGCATTTTATGCTAGATGTCAGGACATTGCTGGTAGGAACAGTAGTCAGAGCAGAAGCTTGGGGTGTGGTCGTCAGGGAACCATGTGGAGTTTGCAGCCTGCGTGAGACACATTTCTTTCTTGGATTTCCCCCACATTGAGAACCTTGCTGCTCATCAGCTTTAAGCCAGATAACCTCTTAACTAAAAACACTCCCAGGGCTGCTTTACATAATGCCAGGCCTCTGAGAAAGATCCAGAAGTGGAACAAGAAACTGCTCTTTTCCACGAGTCTTTTCAGCCGTGTCTTTCAATGCCCATGGGTCAGGGGTCCCTGCACAGATGAATTGGCATTGGACACGGCCTCCCTCGGTGGGCGCTGGGGACTGAGCCTTCCCTGCCAGTCCCTGCCAAGTAGGGAAGACAAGTTTCCCCCAGTTGTGGTCTGTGCATGACATGAGTGGTCCCTCTAGTGAGTGGCTAGGCAGTTGTCCCCATCCATGGCTGGTGCCTGCTGGCAGTTAGCACCCACTGGGTCTCAGCCCAAGTTTCACGTGGATCCTGGCAAAATACTGGTGTCCTTTTCCACGTAATATTTAAGGTATTTGTGTAGAGTCTTACATACTTATAGGAGTAGTTTGTTAAACTAGGTCCCTAGAAGTTGAATAATTGGCTTGAGAAGCGTGTGCACTGAAAATCGGTTAAGTTGCCAGGTGCAGTGGCTCATACCTGAAATCCCAGTGCTCTGGGAGGCTGAGGTGGGCTGATTGCTTGAGCCCAGGAGTTTGAGACCAGCCTGGGCAACATGGCAAAATCATGTCTGTATAAAAAAAAATAGCTGGGCTTGCTGGTGTGCACCTGTAGTCCCAGTTAGGAGGCTGAGGTGGGAGGATCAGTTCAGCCAGGCATGTGAGGTTGCAGTGAGCCATGATCGTGCCACTGCACTCCAGCCTGGGCAACAAGGAGACCCTGTCTCCAAATAAAATTGATAGTCATAAATGATTTCTCAGAAGGAGTATTCGCCTATCAACAGTATTCGCCTATTGGGGTCTGTGTCCTCACACTTGCTAATACCCTAACCTAACCCTAAATTGTCAACAGTTTCTGAAATGTGCATCTTGGCTATCTAGGCATCTTGTGTTACCTGCGTGTGCCTCCTTTTTTGTGGCCTTATTGTCTTGATTTTACAGGAGTCTTTTACATGCTGGTTGATTAGTCTTTGGGCTGCTGTATTGAAAGTGGGTTATTTTTCTATTTTTCATTTGTTCATATGATGTGCTGTGGGGCAGTCTTACTTACACAGATGCGTGTGTCTGTTATGGAACTGCCCCATATTTTTATTTTGTACTCCTGTGTGCGTTTACTTTTATTTACTTGGAATGGTGGTTTGTGTGGAAAACAGCCAGCTTTGTCCCAGACTTCTTGCCCGCATTGTCCACCTTGTTTCTGCGGGACTCTGGTCGGCGTCTGGTCTCTTGCACGCTGTATGGATGGCAGTGCATCTGGAAGCGCAGCTCATCTCAGCTCGACTAGGCCAGTCTTCATCATGCTTTCAAATGAAAGGTGCAGTAAATGCAACGAACACCTCATGCAGATTTGGGAGAGCCCTTGACACCTGAGAGCCACATGGCAGACGAGATTCATGTTCTGTTTTACGTACAGCTGTAAAGTGCTGTCTTAACATGTAGGTGTGCACGTTTCTTAAATGTATCACTACGTGAAGCCTGGAATGCCCTGTGTGTGCTTTCTTTTCTAACTTGTTATGGAAAACCAGGAAGTTGGTATGCCTTACATTGCTTTTTATCTCGTCACTTTAGTCTTGCATTGTTCTGATTTTATTTTATTATTATTTGTTTTGAGACAGTGTCACGCTGTGTTGCCCAGGCTGGAGTGCAGGGTGCGGTCTTGGTTCACTGCAGCCTTTGCCTCCTGGGTTCAGCGATTTTCCTCCTTCAGCCTCCTGAGTAGCTGGGATTACATGCACCTGCCACCACACCTGGCTAATTTTTTGTATTTTTTAGTAGAGATGGGGTTTCACTATGTTGGCCAGGCTGGTCTCTAATTCCTGACATCGAGTGATCTGCCCGCCTTGGCCTCTCAAAGTGCGGAATTACAGGTGTGAGCCACTGCACCTGGCCCATTCTGATTTTAAAAAGAATTGGAATATCATGTTTTTTATAACTGGAAAATTCTATTAACTTTTCTCATTTTTACTTTTTTTTTTCCTTGAGACAGAGTCTAGCTCTGTTGCCAGGCTGGAGTGCAGTGGCACGATCTTGGCTCACTGCAACCTCCACCTTCCCGGTTAAAGCAATCCTGCCTCAGCCTCCTGAGAAGCAGGGATTACAGGCATGTGTTGCCATGCCCAGCTAAGTGTTTTTTTTTTTTTTTTTTTTTTTTTATTATTTTTTAGTAGAGACGGAGTTTCACTATGTTGGCAAGATTGTCCCAATCTCCAGACCTCAGTTGATCTGCCCACCTCGGCTTCCCAAAGTGCTGGGATTACAGGTGTGAGCCACAGTGCCTGGCCTGCCCTTAATTTTCTTAACATTGATAGAGGTATTTTTGTCTTGTTTTCCAGCAGGCTGATTTTAGTATTTTACTATGTGATTTTGCTCTTGCTTTCTGAGAAAGATTAGTTATTGTGTTTGTGACTAAAAATTCCTCTCCATGGCAATGCTGGGTTCTCTTGTACCTTGATTTGGGATTGTGTTTTAGATTATCTGGATGGAGAGCGAGGCTCCTGGCCCTGTGGTCTTGCTGGTGAGTTGGGAGCCTCAGTGCCCTGCCTACCCCAGCAGGAGGTTCAGCTGCCTGTGAAGCCTTTTGTTCCTGGCATGTTTCCTAGTTACTGGTACTTTTTAATCATTGAAAATGTTTTTAAATTCTTGATAGATAGTAATTATATGCATTTGTGGGGTGCATGTGTGCAGTGGGTGATGGTCAGATTGGGGTGAATGGGAGAGCCACCTCAAACAGTTATCATTGCTTTGTGTTGGGAACATTTGGAGCCTCTCAGAAAACTTTTATTTCCTAAGCTGGTTTGTTGAGAGTTTTTCTTTTGTATCAATTTGACCCTTTATATTTTCACTGGAAGTCTCCATGCTGTTTTGAAGTCAGCAATCATGCGTTTTTCTGTCTTTGCATTTGTCCTTTTTGTGTAAGGCTTTCAAATGTTTTCCTGTTGGTTTAGTTTCTCAAAAGAAGTTTTCTAATATAATATTTAAGTATTATCCTAAGTTTTCCTTCCTATTCTCTTGGTTAGTTGTGCTTCTGCAGAGTATTTATTGTAGCACTTAAGTTTGACTTGTAAAATGTTTTTGTTGATTTTTAAATCGTTTATTAAGTTTCTGTTTTCATTCAAAACATGACCCATATGAATCTATTTTTTGGAAGGAAGGGTTAAGAAACAGTAAATGTTTCCTTGTCAATTCTGTGAACTTTTATTCTACTGGATTTTTTTCCTATCTTGGTTAAGAACTGCTGCCCCTGTATATCTACCTTCTTAAAATATGTTTAAATCCAGGCACGGTGGCTCATGCCTGTAACTCCAGCACTTTCAGTGGCCAAGTGGGTGGATCGTGTGAGTCCTGGAGGTCGAGGCTGTCGTGAGCCATGATTGCACTACTGCACTCCAGCATGGGTGATGGAGTGAGACCCTGTCTCAAAAAAAATGGATTCTGGAACATCTGTTTGAGGTGGCCTCACTTTTTCCTCCTATATGGATAATTTGTCCTCGACTATGAAGTGTGATTTAATTTTTAATGATTTGCTTGCCTGTGGCATTTTTCGGGAGGAAGTTTATTGGAATTTACCCGTTGTGAGTAGGTTTGTTAAGGACTAATGCGATTTCCCTCTCTTAAAGGAGAAGCAACGCATCACAAGAGCAGATTCCGTCTCTGCCTCTCAGGTGTGAGCTTAGAACCATACAGAAAGTGGGCCAGGTGTGGTGGCTTATCCTGTAATTCCAGCACTTTGGGAGGCTGAGCCACTCGGCCAGGGCAACGTGGTAAGACTCACTCTCCACAAAGAATAGAAAAAATTAGCCAGGGGTGGGGGTGCATGCCTCTAGTCCCAGCTACTTAGGAGGCTGAGCTGCAAGGATTGCTTGAGCTGGAGGAGGTCGAGGCTGCACTAAGCCAAGATGGCACCATTCTACACTCCGGTCTGGGCAACAGAGCAAGACCCTGTGGGGAAAACCCAGAAAGCAGAGAGTTAGCTATTTGTCTTCCCCATCTGGTATTACTAGGGCTGAAAGCATACGTCAGAGCACTATGTTTAATGGGCCGCGTTTTGCGGGGAAGGGGGTTCGTGATGGGCATATCTGGCCACTTAATGTAGTTAAAGCAATAGCAAGTGAATGAAAAGCTTTAGCAAAAATTCATCATTTCCTCTGTTATTTCACTTTTAACATTAACATACCTAGTTCTGCTTTTGTCTTTTTTTATTTTTATTTTTATTTTTATTTTTGAGCAGAGTCTCACTCTGTCGCCCAGGCTGGAGTGCAATGGTGCAATCTTGGCTCACTGCAACCTCTGCCTCCCTGGTTCAAGCGATTCTCCTGCCTCAGCCTCCCAAGTAGCTGGGATTACAGGTGTGCACCACCAAGCCCAGCTAATTTTTGTATTTTTAGTAGCGAGGGGGTTTCACCATGTTAGCCAGTCTGGTCTCGAACTCCTGACCTTGAGATCTCGCCTGCCTGGGGCTTCTAAATTGCTGGGATTACACGTGTGAGCCACCATGCCCGACTGTGCTTTTGTCTTTCTATTAAAGAGAATTGCATGTGAAACTTCTGTTTTTGATGGAGGTGCAGGAGCAGGAGCTTAGGTTTGGGCTCCTGAGCTCAGGTCGTCTCAGCTCTTATGAGCTTCAGGAGAGGCAGTTGGAGGTTGAGTTCTAGAGTGGTTTATGTCTTCTTATGGAAGTCCCTGATGGGAAGACTGAGGAACTCTGAGAAGAAACTAGAATGATTTGTCATTACATTTTTATGTGGAATAAGCTTTAGATGGCTTTAGGAAAATAAAATATGAATATGTGAGTTTACAAAAGCTACAGCATTCTATTTTTTTTTGTGGAGATAGAGTTGCTCTCTGTCACTCAGGCTGGAGTGCATGGCGCCATGTCAGCTCACTGCAACCTCTGCCTCCCCGTAGCTGGGATTACTGGTCTGGGCCACCATGCCTGGCTAATTTTTTTTTTTCATTTTTGTATTTTTAGTAAACACAGGGTTTTACCATGTTGGCCAGGCTGGTCTCGAACTCCTGACCTCAAGTGATCCACCTGCCTTGGCCTGCCAAGTTGCTGGGATTACAGGCTTGAGCCGCTGCACCCGGCCTACTGTTTTTGTTTTGTTTTGTTTTTTTGCAGTGAAGTGAACTTGTCTCACTGCAACCTCCATCTCCCGGGTTCAGGCGATTCTCATGCCTCAGCCTCCTGAATAGCTGGGACTACTGGTGTGCTACCACACCCGGCTAATATTTTGTATTTTTAGTAGAGATGGCATTTTACCATGTTGCCGAGGCTGATCTCGAACTCCTGACCTCAGGCAATCCGCCTGCTTCAGCCTCCCAAAGTGCTCGGATTATAGGCGTGAGCCACTGTGCCCAGCCCCATGTTCCTTTTCAAGATTTATTTTAATGATTGATTATGGCACCTTTTGTCCATCTTGATAAAAGTGAGCAACAGTTAAATCCCTCCAGTGCTTCCCCCAAGACCAAGGAGTGGGCCAGTCTCAGGGTGTTTCTTGAGGATGCCTAGGTGCCTAGGGCTCCGTTTATAAATCGTTCCTTGAATAAAAATCACCTAGACTTATGTAGTGGGCAGCTGGAAAGAGGGAACTAAAGACTTTTCCTCTCTGCCTCCAACAAAGCCCAGGCACCCCACTCAGCACCATGCTCTCAGCTGTGGACACAGGCAGCCCAAGGCCACAGGGAGAGGGGTCCCAGGAGGCTCGGCCTTGTGGGGTGAGGCCACAGTATACCCTGAGTGGCCTTCTCTGCTGCCCTCTGGGGTACACCGTGGACCACAGCTCTGTCCATACTGAAACATGACGAAAGGCTGTGGTTTCAGGCTTTGTTTCAGAACTGACGTGGAGCATCTTTGTCTGGGTATTGTATACTGTGAGTTCCTGGGAAATGAACGCAAATGAAAGGGAAGCAGCTCTTGAGACTGGGGCACTTCAGACAGTTCAAGTCTAAGGGCCTTTTCAGGCGTGAACATCCACCGCCTGCCTCCTTTTCTAGAAGGGAAGGCCCATGCCACAGTGTGCTTTCGTTGGTTTCCATTTCCCGAACCTGCCACAGGACATGATGCCAGTGGTAGCTGAACGTGCCTCATTCTAGGCCCTTCTGGAATTATCCTCACCACTCAGTGAGCAGATGCTTTCCATGTCCCCTCACCGATGTGAACGTGTGCACGCGGTGTGTGCGTGGAATCCAGGCCATCCAGGATGCTGTGCTGTGGCTGTCCCCATGAAGCCCATGTGAAACCAGCCCTGTGCATCCATTGCTACCCCTCAAGGGGTGACCGGAGGTGCGTGCTTCCTGGGAAGCTGCTAAGATGTACTGTGACGTAACTAACGACACGTGGCCGCCACCTCACACAAGCATTTGGCGTCTCCTTCAATGTCTGTTATGCCCCAGCCCCTACGAGCCACTGAAGAGCCAGACCCAGTCAAGGCTGTCCAGCCAAGGAGAGGGTGGTGCGGGTGAACGGCGTCCTGCAGGTACTGGAGCGGACCTCTGTGTTGCTGTGGTGTTGTTTCAAGCTCTGGCACTAGTGGGGATGCCGACCCCACCAGGGCTTCTGGGAATCTTTTGGCCTTTGGTTGGCAGTGCTTCATGAGCCTCTTACGTTGCGGGAATCTAGCAGGATACTCCTTGTCCTCCGTCTTCGTCCGTGCTCCCATTTCTTCCCGGGTACCTGTGTGTGGCCAGTGCCAGCGTCCCTCTCCCAGCCGGACCCTGGGCGCGTCCCCGTGCACTTGGCTGATGCAGTCTTATTTCCTGAACTGACCTTCACACCTTCATTCCCTGATGCCACCTCTAAGTAAGTAGCAATGAAGGGTTCACTGTGGCGCCTGTAGTGCCTGCTCTCCCTCCCGACCTCTGCCATTCCTCCTCCATTCAGCTGCCATATCACGAGCCCATAACGTGGCTGGCAAAAGTCAGTCTCCTGTTTAAAACTGTTCAGGAGGCTCGGCGTGGTGGCCCACGCCTGCAATCCCAGCTACTCGGAAGGCTGAGGCAGAATTACTTGAACCTGCAAGGAGGCGGAGGTTGCTGTGAGCTGAGATGGCACCATGCACTCCAGTCTAGGCGGCAGAGCCAGACACTGTCTCAAAACTGTTCAGCCTTGGTGCCTGCCTCGCCCTGTTTTGAAGGCAGGTGCCTTGCGTTTCCCCAGCAGATAGGGGTCTGCCATTCCCAGGGCTGTTCCACGGGCCTTCGTATTGGCACAGTGCAGGCAGGCAGACCACACCGGCCTTGCTGTGTTTGGAGTCTGTCCACCCCTGAGCTCCCTAGGAGCGAGAGCAGGGCCTTGCTAGGTGTTCACAGTGCCTGCCACATGTTGCATGTTGGAATCAGCCGATCTTCTGATGGGCCAGGCGTGTGTCTTTGGGTGTTGAATAATCTGCAGTGTGTGAGTGGTATTCCTAATTTGTGTAAGTAGGGACTAACCCCCCTTTCTCTTAAAAAAGCCAAGGAAAGCAGCAGTCTCCCCAGGGGCCTCGTGGATTGTGCATATTTGGGAAAAGTGTGTTTTATCTGCAGGAGTTTGTTTTCAACTGCATGTGGCCAGCCAGGCTCCTGCACTGCATTCAGACTCCATCTGGGAAGGAACTGGAGCTTTGCTACAGTGGTCATGCCGGCGGCAGCTGCGAACATTCCTCTAATAGCTTCTTCGTGATTTCAGTCTGTTTTTCGCTGGAAGGGTGGGGGGTGAGGGGGCGGGAATGCTGGCAGATCTTGTTTTTGTTTTTGAATTTTATTTAACTTGCAGTTACAAAGCAGGATGTTTTCTGGTATATTTAGTTCCCCTAATAAAAAGAAACTTGAACTGCTGTGACCAGCCTACATTTTAGTAATTTATAAGGTTTAATATTTAATTCGCACAAAGGAAGAGGCAGAAATCTACCCAAACAGTAAATTATCTATGGGCTGTAGAATTAGAAGTGACTTGTTTTTTTCTACAACTAATGTGTATTGCCTTTTTGGTACAAACTGCTGAACTAAAATTGTTTAAACAATTAGTGGTAAATTTCCAAAGAAGAGTAATTACTGGTATTACATGGAAAGTTTTAAAAGGCTATGTAGAAAGACTTTAAAAAATGGTTGGCTTTCAGAAAGTGGGGTTGCTGTAGGAGGATGGGACTGAATGGCAGTGAGTGCCCTTTCTGGTTTTAATTTGGGGAATGTTAGGTTAATTTGTGAGAAAGTTGAGTTGATTTTTTTCTTACGGATGTTTGTATAAGTTCCACTGACAAGTTTGTTAGGGGTTCTTTGTGTGAGATCTTGCACAAGTCAGATCTTGACTGGAACATTCTGAGCAGCTGTTGCCGCACGGGTCCATGTGGTGCCCCCTGCCCCCACCCCCAGCCGTCTGGTGACGCTCATGCCTGGGAGGGAGGTCTTTCCCCTCCTGATGAGTAGGTACCAGGAAAGTGGCCCTGCCTCTGCTTGGTGCTAAAGCACAGCCCTGACCTTAGGAGGACATTCTGGCCAGTGGTGGTCCACACCCACTGGTTGTGTAAGGTTAGGATGGCATTTTCACTGCGTGATCCAGGTTTGTTTCCTTGCCAGTGAGCTACAGCTGCCGGCAGTGCTCAGGGCTGGATGGCAGCACAGGTTAGCCTGGTGTGGAGTGGGCCGTGTGCTCCAGGCTCGAGTGCCATGACACATCCCTCTTGCTAAGCTGTGTGTGACTGTGTGTGTGTTTGTGTATATATGTTTTTGGAGATGGAGTCTTGCTCTGTTGCCCAGGCTGGAGTGCTGCAACGTGATCTCAGCTCGCTGCAACCTCCGCCTCCGGGTTCAAGCGATTCTCCTGCCTCAGCCTCCTGCGTAGCTGGGACTACATGTGCCCGCCACCATGCCCGGCTAATTTTTGTATTTTTAGTAGAGATGAAGTTTCTCCATGTTGGCCAGGCTGGTTTCAACCTCAGGTGATCCGCCCGCCTTGGCCTCCCAAAGTGCTGGGATTGCAGGTGTGAGCCACCGCACCCAGCCTGTATTTTGTCAGGAGAACATCAGCATGTGTTAAATTTATGATGCAGGTATTGAGAGTTTTTGTTTAGTTGGGGAAAGTACAGTGTTTTGTACCGCCCTGTAAAGCCTTTGTAAAGCCGAAACATGAAGTAGATAATGGTTACTGATAAGGTTTAATACAGTTGGTTTTGCCTTTTTTTTGGTTTGTGAGCTTCAGTGAAGGGAAGGCCAGTTCTAGGAAAGCCCGAGCATGAGGTACTGGGATGCCCGTGTCCCATGCCTTTGTGGGCAGCTCATGTGTGGTGCGCTGTGATGCAGGCTCTGCAGCAGGCCTGCTGGTGGAGAGCTCTCGCTGGCACCGGGCTCTTCTCCTCGGTGTGCCCATCGGCTCCGTTGTGGTCATCCTCCCCTGTGAGGGGTCACTCGAAAGGTGGGCCCTAAACTTGGCAGGAACATCTGATGAGAAGGGGCACTTGAGCCTCGGGTGGGCCGCGTCTGAGTTCTTGGCGCCGGAATTACCTTTGTCTTGTGGTCTTTGTTGCTGGTGATCTGTGTCTCCTCATCAGGCTCACCCCGGGGCTCTTGCGGCCACCTGGCGCATGTCAGCTGTGGGTCTGGGATGAAGCGCGGGTGGAAGTCGAGGGTGTTGATGAGTCACAGGTCATGAGACAGCTGGCGGCCTCCACTCGGCGGGAATGTGGGTAGGTGAGATGTGAGTGGGGCCATGGAAGGATCTCTGGAAGTGAGTTGGTCACTGTGAACCCCGCAGAGTGGCCTAGGCACCACCTTTAGGCCACAGAGGCATGGAGGGCAGATGGGGCTGGAGCCCCAGCCCTGGCCAGCCCTTGGCTGTTTCTGTGTGTGGCTGTGACCCCTGACTCTGGATTTCCAGGAAGCTGAAAAGGTTTGATGACCTCTTTCTGTCTTAACGGGGAAGGTGAGGTAAAACCGCTCCTGAGAGGAACCTACCTACTGCGATCCCCTCCGTGCGGAAGCCCTGGGTTCCGATGGTGTCTGCAGTCATTGGCCTCCTTGCCTCCTGTCACTCAGGCCCACAATAAGCCCCTCCCCTCCTGCAGGGCTTACAGTGACCTGGGCTCCTCCTGCTGGATCAAAGGATTGCCGGCAGTCAGAGCCCTTCAGTTGTGTAAATGAGTTATATCATATATATATATACATATATATATATATAAATACCCAGAGTGGAGTGCAGTGGCGCGATCTCAGCTCACTACAACCTCCGCCTCCCAGGTTCAAATGATTCTCCAGCCTCAGCCTCCCAAGTAGCTGGGACTAAGGTGTATGCCACCATGCCCGGGTAATTTTTGTATTTTTAGTAGACACAGGGTTTCACCATATTGGCTGGGCTGGTCTCGAACTCCTGACCGCAGGTGATCCAAAGTGCTGGGATTATAGGCATGAGCCACTGCGCCTGGCCTAATTTATATTTCTTAAGGGATGAAAGAGCACAGAGACCTGTTCATATGGTGTGTGTAGCAGTTTTTAAAAGTGAATGTAGATTTGAAGTCACGAGTGAGTTTTGGGGGACACAGTTCAGCTTGTATCAGGAGAAGTAAATCAGGTGTGAAAATGTGTGGCGCGTGCCTGTAGTCCCAGCTGCTCGGGAGGCTGAGGTGGGAGGAGCTTGAACCCAGGAGTTCTGGGCTGTAGCGCGCTACGCCGATTGGGTCCGCGCTAAGTTCGGCATCGATATGGTGACCTCCCGGGAGTGGGGGACCACCAGGTTGCCTAAGGAGGGGTGAACCAGCCCAAGTCGGAAACGGAGCAGGTCAAAACTCCGCTGCTGATCAGTAGTGGGATTGTGCCTGTGAATAGCCACTGCACTCCAGCCTGGGCAACATAGCGAGACCCGTCTCTTTTTAAAAAAAAAAAAAAAAAAGAAAAAATGTGTTGAGCGAGGGGAGTGGAACTGAGGGGAGAGAGCTATGACGTGAAGCACTGCGCGTCAAGGAAATCCCTGCCTATTAGATAGCAACAAAGGCAGGAAACGGACCAAGAAGGTGTGAGTGTGCCCCGGCTCTGTAGCCCAGACCTCCTGCCGCAGTCTCCACGTGCCCTTCTCAGACCGGGCCGGCGCCCCCCTGCCTTCTCTCTGTTCCAGAGGTGGATCTTCCTGGATGTGGGCTCCCATAGGCTCCTTATCTTAGCAGAAGGCCTTGGGGACTCCTGCTTCCTTGGTTGCTGTGACGGAGGGAGCGTGTCCGCTTTCTGTGGCTTTGGTTCTTCAGGCTGCTGTTGTGTGCTTTGCCATGCTCAGCCTTGATAGCTGGGTTTCATTCTTGTTTTATTTTCTTATTTTTTTGAGACAGAGTTTTGCTCTTGTTGCCCAGGCTGGAGTGGTGCGATCTCGGCTCACTGCAACCTCCACCTCCCGGGTTCAAGCAATTCTCCTGCCCAGCCTCCTGAGTAGCTGGGATTACAGGCAGGCGCCACCATGCCCAGCTAAGTTTTGCACGGCTAATTTTTATATTTTTAGTAGAGACAGGGTTTCTCTGGGTTGGTCAGGCTGGTCTTGAACTCCTGACCTGCGATCTGCCCACCTTGGCCTCCAGAGTGCTGGGATTACAGGCATGAGCTACTGCGCCAGCCTGTATTTTCTTATTTTTTATAGCAATGGGGTCTCCCTATGATTCCCAGGCTGGTCTTGAACTCCTGGCCCCAAGTGATCCTCCCCACTTGGCCTCCCAGCGTGCTGGGATCCCAGGCGGGTCCTAATTATAAAGATGAGGACAGTGGAAGCACAGGGAAGGCGCCTTTTCTTCCCCAACCCACACCACTGTCTAGGGGACCCATGCTTCTGAGGGGACCCACGCTGCCCGTGCAGTGGCAGGTGTAGCATAGCCCCACTGCTGAGCAGCTTGGCCCACAGCGAATCCCTGCCACCTGCCACGCTCTCCTGCTGGCTGTGGGGTGGGTGTGGGGTGAAGGGGTTGCCTGTGGTGCCCACAGGGCCATGTGTGATTTGAGTTAGGAAGCATGCCGGCCACAGCACTTTGAGCTTGGCGCTGTCAGGCTGCGCAGGCCATCCATCTCCATTCAGAGACAAGCACCCCCCAGGCTGGCCAGACCGCTCACATCACCTGCACCCCCGCAGGCATGTGGGAGCTGGGTCCTGGGAGGGTCGTGGGAAGTAGCTTGAGTGTTGGGGAGTAACCGTTTCTTCCATCCTGGGGGCCTACAGGTGCATGGGTGGCCCCAGTGCAAAACAAATAAGGAATATGGAACCTGTGGTTGCTCATGTAAAGTAAGTCACTCTTTGGCCCCTGCACTTTTCCCGGGCTGGTAAACCGGCGTGCTGTTAGAATCCGCAGTAGCCGTCACCTCGGGCCACGGAGACACTCCAGGGACCTGCTTTCTGCATCAGCCTCTGGTCTGCCTTCGTACGGTGAACCAGAAATATCCGAGATGGTCTCAGGCAGTACAGAAAGTTTATTTTTCCGAGGCTGAGCACACGCTTGTGACACAGCCTCAGGAGGCCCTGACCACAGGTGCTGAGGTGGTTGGGGCACAGCTTGGTTTTCTGCATCTCAGGGAGACATGAGGCATCCCTACATGCAAGATGTACGTTCTGGAAAGGTGCTGGGAGCGGGGTCAGGGGCTTCTTGGTCATAGGTCAATAAGACAGATCGTTGCATTCTAGTGAGTCTCTGGTCAGCCTTTCGCTGAGTACACAACCTACATGTGAGAGAGGCTAGGGGAAGGGTCACAGGTGCCTTAGAAACAGTAGGGCAGAGGAAGTCATCAGATCCGCGTTTGTCTCTGGGGAGCAGAGGGATGGCTTTGAGCTCTGTCCTTTGTCCTGCACCTGTGAAGATAAACTGTCAACACAACTCTTTTAGGATGAAGATCTTGAGCCCCACAAGGAATTCCTTTGTGCACAAATTGTGTGGGAGGTGTGTGGCTTTTTGTTTTTTTTGGGACATTGTCACACTCCTGTTGCCCAGGCTGGAGTCCAGTGCTGCAGTCTCAGCTTGCAGCAACCTCCGCCTCCTGAGCTCACGTCGGGCAGTCTTCCCAGCTCAGCCTCACGAGTAGCTGGGACTACAGCATGCGCCCCTGTGCCTGGCTCTAGCCACCTTCTTTAGGAATAAAACGGGAGGCAGATGTGCCCCACGTGGTTCCCAGCTTGCTTTTTCCCTCTGGCTGAGTGATTTTGGGGTCCAGAGATTCAGTACCTTGTTTCCCAATTTAGCAACCAAGGAGAGTGGTTATTTTTATCCTGGGGCTTTAGGGGGAAGCGCGTCGCACCCTGTGTGGACTCCCAGCGGAACCAGGCTGCTCCAGACACGGCGTTGCCTTCCTGTCCACCCTGACCTGGGAGCCTCTGTGTTGAGTGAGGGGCACTGGCTGTTTCTTGAGAGTGGGAAGGAACGAACACCTTTTCAGCCTACTGTGCGGGGGTTTTTGTTTTTTTGAGACAGAGTCTCACTCTGTCACCCAGGCTGGGTCTCACTTTGTCACCCAGGCTGGAGTGCAATGGTGCGGTCTCGGCTCACTGTAACCTCTGCCTCCCAGGCTCAGGCAATTCTCGTGTCTCAGCCTTCCGAGTACCTAGGATTACAGGTGCGTCACCACGCTCGGCTAATTTTTTGTATTTTTAGTAAAGATGGGGTTTCACCATGTTGGCCAGGCTGGTCTCAAACTCCTGACTTCAAGTGATCCGCCCACCTTGACCTCCCAAAGTGCTGGGATTACTGGCCTGAGCCACCGCACCCAGCCGAGATGGGGTCTTTCTGTGTTACCCAAGCTGATCTTGAACATAAGCTGGTCTCAAACTCCTGGGCTCAAGTGATTCTCCTGCCTCAGCCTTCCACAGTGCTGGGATTACAGGTGCGAGCCACCGTGCCCAGCCTGTGCAGTGTTTTTTAAAGGAGTGGTTGTAACAGTTACTTGTGTGAACACATTGATGTGGTCTGGGCCCTTCCCCGCACGGGAGGACAGAATCCTCAGAACCGAAGGGCGGGTGTGTTGAGCGCTGGAAGCAGGGTCCTTGGGTCGCCAACAGCCTCGCCTTGGTGCACGTTCCCTGCAGGGCGCTATCTCCAGGCCTCCTGCACGTGGGAAGCGGCGAGGGTAGAGATGAGAAAGTGGTGTTGGGTGACTGCAGCCGCTGCGGAAGTTCTAGCTGGATGCTTGAGAGAGTGTCCTGGGAGTTGCAGTGGGAGAGGGGTTGCTGTGGGAAGTGTGCTGAGTTTGTGTGTCCTCAGCCCTGCGCATGCCTCCTGCTTCCAGGCTGTGCACGAGGCTGGCTCGTCCCGTCCTGGGACTTGAGCAGGAGTGTGGTCTGGGCGCTCCCACATCCTGTGAGGTCGTTTCTCAGCATCAGCAGCCCCAGCTCCTTCCTTCTCTTGGTGAGCGGGAGGCAGATGGGTTGGGGTGCAGGGTTTCTAGGAACACCTACCTTGCCCTCTGGGGACCCCAGGGTTCCCGCCGTGGCCCTGTCAGCCTGTGAGGCCCTGGGGCGTTGGAGAGCGTGTCACGGCGTGAAGCTCACTGTGCAGTCTCCTGGGACCTGCACCAGGCTGCATCCTGTGCCAGTTAAACCTGAACCTCAGGGCTGATCCCGTTGTGGCCAGGAGGGAGATTGCATAACCCTGGCCTGGGAGGGACCGGGAGGCCGAGGCTGAGGCGAGGGCCGTGGGGTGGTGCTTGTTCCGGCTCTCCGGCAGCCCGTCTGTCTGTCCGTGACTGCTCTCCAGCCACTTTCTCTTTCTCTTGCAGTTTCTTGCTGGAAAGCTGTGGGAGGCAGTGGGGTGTTACTGCTTCGTCCACAGTGCAGGTTAGAACCTCGGAGGCGACAGCTTCGCCCGCCAGTGAGGTGGTGAACAGAGCCTCCGGCAGTGCTGGACGCAGCGTTGGGACGGCCACAGCAGCAGGATGCCAGGCGCTTTGGCTCTGAAGTTAGAACCATCGAGGCCGAGTGGGGCAGTCCTCCTATTCAGACCAACTGTGTGTCTCTCCTGTCAGATGGCAGACGACCCCTACTTGTGCCTCTGTCCCAGCTGTGAGGTGGCTGCTCCCTGCCCATGCCAGCACCCCACCGTGCCTACGGGAGGCTGGGCGTGGGGGTTTGGAGCAGCAGCGTGCTGCATGGCCCCCCAGGCAATGCAGGGAGATGTGGATGAGGAGGTCCTCATCTCTACCTTCATCTTCCCCAAGTCACTTTTCCTGGCACCTCACTACCCATGAGGTTTCAGGGGCACCTTGGGGAGTCCCTTGTGTGCTCCGCCTGGGGACAAAGGCCCCGTGGGTTGCTGGGGTGGGGACTGTCCTGCCGCTGGGGCCAGAAGGGTTTGCTCAGAGACCAGACCTGAGTAGCCGCTATCCACCCACCACGCATGCGAGCCCTAGCTCTCCTCACAGAGGGAGGGGAGGAGGCTTCTGGGCATTGCCTGGCCCCGTGGCTGCTGGTGGGGGCTCAGCTGCTGAGCTTTGCTGGAGAGTACAGGGGCACAGGCGTCTGCAGGAGCCAGGCTGCCCTGTGGACGTGGCCATGGAGCCTGCGCCTTCCTCCCCCGTCACCCCAGGGCCACTCCAAGCCTGCAGCCAGCAGCGCAGCGGCCCGGGGTTGGAAGGAGCGCCGACGTCTGCGCAGTGTCCTCAGCCTCTGAGGAGATGAGGCAGGGAGCTTTGGACGCTGCAGGTGTCTTCAATACTCGTTTTCAAAATACCAGGCTTAGGTCTCAGTGGGGCCTTTTTCTAAACAGAGTAAAGCAGAACCTCCCCCCGAGCAGCTCTGAGGGCAGCGCGTTTCTCTGCCTTCATGGTGGGAGGAGGCCGGACGCCCTGGTTGAGGCTGGACCCACAGCCTGGCCCTCCCCGGGGGATGGCAGCCCCGGCTGATCCACAGTGCTCTGAGGACGGGACCTTGGACACCCACCCAAGGGCGTGTTTTCACCTGCGGACCAGGGGTGCGGGGGCAGCTGAGAGGCGGGAAGTCCCAACTGTGGCCGAGTTGGAAGTGCAGAATTGCAACCGTCAGTGAGACTGGGCTTCCCAGAGCTAGGGTGAGCCGGGATGTGCGGGGTTATGCCACCCCCATTTCCCCCCAAGTGGAGTTGGGCGGTGAGCGGCTCTCGCTTGGCTCTGAAGCACCCGGGCACCAGGACGTGTGGCTGGGCAGGCAGCGGCGGCTCTTCCGGCGGTCTCAGAGCTCGGCCGCATCGCCCTGCCCGGGAGGACTTCACAGCTGTGGATGTTCAGGGTCCAGTTCAGTGTGTCACACACCAGAAACTTTAAATTTCTTCCTCAAATGTTCCACGTTAGCTGGCAGATTATAATTCTTAAAAGTCACATCGGAGTTCTTTGGTGCAATCCCCCTGAGGCGGGCCCTTTGCTGCTGTGTGCATGGGGCCCTCCACTGCTCTCTCCCTCCACAGTGGGGAGAGAGAGGTGTGCTGTTCGGGTGACTCTTTCTTTTCCCCCCTTAAGGATTCAATTCTGGCCCCAGTGGAGCCCGTGAAGAAACGAGATAACCTCTTTCTCCTCCACAGAGAGGACCCGGCTGGATTCATGGAGGTGGTGCGGCCAGCCTCCCCCGCCCTCCCTCGCTCACTCATGGCTCTCCCGCTGTGCTTCCAGGTGTGGCCGATGAGGACGCCCTCGCTGCTGAGCGCGTGCGGAGAGGCCAGAACGCCCTGCCAGCCCAGCCCGCCAGCCTCCGCCCGCCGAAGCCAACCCGGCCTGCCTCGCTGTTCAGACACGCGCCTCACGGTCTTTATGAGGAGGAGGGCGAGCAGGACCGACCTCGGGTGTCCGGGCCCTGGGACTCCCTCGCGTCCGCAGCAGGTGTGCAAAGGGAGGAGGCCGTGGAGCGGGCCCAGAGTGAGACTTCCCAGGGTGCCAGAGGACAGCGAGGACAGAAACGGCGCCTGTGCTGCTGCGTTCTGACCTGAGCGGGTGGGGCGGCTGTGCGGGGCGGGAGGAGGTGGCTTCGCTCTGCTTCCCTCCCGCCCGCAGGCCCCACGCCCCGTGGCTCCGGGCCCCCACCATTAAAACGGGGTCCCCATGCCCTGCACACAGCGTGTGGCTCTGCAGAGGATGTGAGCTGCTGCACAGGGCCAGGTGCTGCTTTTACCATAGATGTGCCTTTTCATAGCTTTGAGCACAGAGCTTGAGGCCCGTGGCTTAGGCCAGGTGGTCTCGCGCTGGCAGGGGCTGTGTCTGCCCCTGCCCTCCATCAGCTTCACCTTCTTGTGCCTTCTTCAACTCGGGGTGCAGAACCAAAGACCCCCTTGAGTCAGGCCTCCTTGTGAAGTGGAGCCTGCCCGCCCACCCGCTGTGGGGTTCCTGGTGCCCTGCCCTCCTCCCACCTCTTAGGGAGCTGCATAGTCTCTAAGTGAGTGTCCCAGAGAAGTTTTGGGGCTCCCCGAGGATGTGCTGTGCATGCAGGCTCAGCCCGGCCGCATCTGAAAGCCCAGGGCCAGTGTAGTGTGACTCTCGCCTTGGTTGGAGGGATTTGTGCTGCTTCTGGTTCTTATCACCACAGCAGGGAGGTGACCCAGCCACTCCTGTCTGCAGGAGGACATGCTGGCTGATCTCCAGGTGTGGGGGAGCCAGGCACTGTCGTGAGGTCACCTCTGTGGATGTGGGCCGAACAGCACTGTCTAAGCAGGACGTGAAAAGAAGGGGGGTGGTTTCCCTTCTTTGCCCTTCATAGAACTTTCTCTTGAAAAATTAGCCCCTTTCAGCCCTTCTCGGATGAAGCAGTTGCTGGCTCCGAGGAGGACGGAAGGCGCACTCTGCTGTGAGAGCCTCCGAAGGCACTTCCAGTGGGTGGGCACAGCCCCTCTGGCCAGCTGCCTGCCCGCCTGCTGTGCCAGCCTTTGCCGTGCTATTCTGTGCTGTGTCACTGAGTGACAAACAGAGGCAGTTGCAGGCTGCGTGCACCTAGAAAGAACTCCCTGTGCACTGAGTGGGCTGGTGGAAGGCCCCTGGGGTCTGTTGTGCACTCCTGGTGCTGAGGGTCTAAGGGTGGGAAGGAGGGGGGCAGCGTTTGTTGACGGGTCTTTGCAAGCTGCGGGATAGAGCAGGGTCATAGCTGTAGCATCCCTGAACCACTGGAAGCCTGGCCTGCGAGGGTCCTTGTGACTTCCCAGTCCCCAAGAATGTGTGGTGTGTGGGTGCGGTCCCTTGGAGGAGTTGTGGGGAAAGCGCAGTGAGCAGCACCCGGCAGAGGCCCCAGGCCACACACTCATTTCAGAACTGGGCTGTTCTCCTCCTGGGCCTGTGGCCGTGACCATGGCTGTGGCCGCGGGCAGGACTGATGGCACGGGCAGAAGCCGCTGTCCCCACGCCTCATGGCTTTGCCAGTTTGTATCCTCTGGCAGGACACCATTTCTGAGGGGGGCCTGGTTGACCGCTGAATCCCACACAAATCCTTACACCAAAGCGGCAAGCGAAGGCTTTTGTTTTAGCTCGGATCCTCTTTGCGGAGCTTCCGTCCCTCGGCTTTTCCTCGTGTGTTTTCTTTTTTCCAATCGTTTCATGAGATCTTGAGGATACCAAAGTAACCCTCAAAGATCTGCAGACGTGATTTTCATACAAATCTATAATGAACACATGCCAGAGACTTTTACTTAAGTTCTTACTGAGAGATGACAAAGCTGACTCAAAGGAAGATTCAAGAAACCCCTGCAGCGTTGGGGACGGAGCTGGAGTGAATCGCAAAGCAGATGGTTTTGGTCTCTGCAGAGGCCATTTGTGACTCTCACCCACCCCGTGGCGTCCGGGTGCTGGTGAGTGACGAGGAGGAGGCTGAGCAAGGCTCCGCCCCTGCAGGCAGACGGGGCTGAGCACTGAAGGTCTTGCTTTCCCTGGAGCCCCTTGTCACAGAAAACTGGTGACTCTTGGCCAGGCCTCTGGGTGCCTGGAATATCCCCCTCTTGTCTTTTTGCGGGATTTGCAAGTCCTGGGCAGGGTTCCTGGAAAAGGAGCACACATCGAAGGCACAGCCGCCCCGGCAGTGCTGAGGGCTCCTGCTTTTGCCAGCCATCTGACTGGTCCCTGCGTCGAGCAGGTCCTGTCCGCGCTCCCCGGAGTGAGCGAGCTTCCACTCAGGACTCACAGCCAGGTGTGTGGCCCCCAGGCCTGGGCGGGTCTAGGGCGTGATTTTTTTAGGCTGGAAATGAGCTCTCACTTGAGATACACTCCTCAAAATACCACACTAACTTACTCGCCCCGCGGCTCCCCATACGCTCCTCGGGAGCGGCATCTCCTGGCTCCTCCCGCTTCCTTCCTTTCCATGAGAGTCTCCCACACTTGTGTCTGGTGTGATTGGCCACCAGGGTGCAGCTGGCAGATTCAGGATGTTGAGGAGTGGGGGACGCAGGGGGCTCCTTTCTGGTCATCGGAGCGGCTGGTTGGCGGGGAGTTCCCGTCCCTGCCGCAAGGTGTGGGTTTCCATGGCTGGCACCTGCCGCTGTGTGGAGTGTGTTGTGCTCCGGGTCCCAGCCCCAGCACTCGCCCTGACTTAGTTTAGAGGACGGAGGCGCCAGCCGGAGCCCATCTGTCACGAGGTCAGGGTTTGGAAAGGAGCGATGTTTTGTGTTGATGAATTTCACACATACTGTAGGAATATCAAGAACACGTACTATTAGAAAAGGAAAAGTAAAATTATTGAACATGAAGAAAATCCGTGAAAGAGACGACAAAGCGGGGCCTTTACTTTGTGGCCGAGGAAAGCGGCCTGCCCGGGACACTGTAGAACGCCCTCCTTTCGCGAGGCGCAGCGCGGAGCTCTCGGAACTGAAGATTGGGATCTAACGCTGCCCTCAGCTGTCAGCAGCTGGAAGTTTGTCTTCTTAAGGAAACGGATTTGTGTATTTATACGAGGGTTTTCAGTAGTTTCCAGAAGCCGCTGGTGGAAGGGTGCCTCTGTGGACTGTGCCCGAGGCTGGCAGTCCCACAAAGGCTGGGAGCCCGTGAGCTGGTGCCCAAGGCCAAGTCCGTGGTCCGCAGGAGGTTCAGGTGACAGGAAGGCCTGCTCTGTTTTTCTCACTTCAATTTTGGACTCTTTTTTTTTTTGAGACAGAGTCTTACTCTGTTTCCTAGGCTGCAGTGCAGTGGCGCGACCTTGGCTCACTGTAACTTCCACCTCCCAGGTTCAAGTGATTCTCCTGCCTCAGCGTCCCCTATAGCTGGGATGACAGGCGCCCATCACCACGTCCAGCTAATTTTTGTATTTTTAGTAGAGACGGGGTTTCACCATGTTGGCCAGGATGGTCTTGAACTCCTGACCTCAGGTGATCTGCCCACCTTGGCCTCCCAAAGTGCTGGGATTATAGAGATTGAGCCACTGTGCCCGGCAATATTGGAGTCTTCAAGAATACCTGGAAGTGGTTCCCTTGTAGCAGACTCCACCCTTCCAGCACCATCCCTGGCAGCCCCGGGGTGGGTGGGGGAGCCAGCTGCAGTGTGGTCACCTCAGTCTTTCAGTCACTAACTCATTAGGGTGAGTGACAGCTGTTGCTTTAAAAGAGCTCCTGTTACTCCCTTTGTTCTGGGGCCTTGGTAAAGTTTGCTTTGCTGAAGAGGAAGGATGAGGAACCGCAGGCCGTGCTGACCCCCATGTCCCATGGGGTCCCGGACACAAGGGTCCTCTGAGGGACACAGCGTCCCAGAGCTGGCTCTGTCCAGGACGCACCCCGTGGCTCCCCACGTGCTCTTTGGGACGGGCATCTCCTGGCTTCTTCCGCTTCCTTTCTTCTGCCTTTTCCAAAGAGCCGCCTCCTAACTTTGGAAGCAGGTCCTTGGCGGCTCTGCACAGCGGCCAGTGGCACGCAGCTGCCTCTGTTCCTTTCTTTCCGTAACCGAGGCCCACTTCCTAAACACGCAGCATGGAAGGCCTGGTGTTTCACAGCATGTGTATCTCCTGCTGCTCCTGTAGGGCAGTCAGGATGCTCCCGCTTGCATGGAAAGCACCTCTGCCACGCACAGGCGTGGGTGAGTGTCGCATGTTGCGTGGCTGCAGGTGCGGACTGGACCTGCAGGCTCATCCCCGTCTGTGGAGAGCTGTTGGGTATGGGCAGTGCTCTGTGGTGACAGCCACAGCACATTGGAAAGTCTGCGTGTGTCTGCCCCGCTGTGGTGCAGGATGTGCACGAGCCACATTCAGTGGGCCTGCACCCTGTGACGTGTTGGTCGGTGCGGCAGCCGTCTGCTGGGCGTGGAATGATGTGTCTGGTTGAAGCCTGGTACGTGGCCCACCTATGACTGTGATTCTCTGGGGTGAGTCCTGAGTGTGGGTGGGGCCTTGGGTCCCCAAGAGGGTTGTGAGCAGGCTCCTCCCTGTGGGGCACGCTGCCACCATGTGAGGTTGTGCGGGTCTTCAGAGGGTCTTCCTGGCAGGTCGGGGGCCTGTGCGTGTGGGACCCAGGCCCACCTGCCTGCTGCTGGTCATGAGCCCTGTACTCAGTCGCATCGGCCATGCTGACAGCTGTTGCCCGACTCAACATCAGGCCAGTCTCCTGCACCCACGTGCACACACGCTGAGTCTAAGACGATTTCTGCAGGGCCGCAGCCAGGCCTGTATTTGTGGCACGCTGCACCAACTGTTCAGAGGGTGGGCGTCTTTCTTCCTGTGCTTCAGCTCGGTGCTGGGTCAGTCAGCGGCCGCCGTTGACTTCGGCAACGGGGAGACGAAAGGTTACTTTCCTCAAGCAAGAAACAGAATTTTCACGCTGGGTGCCACAGAGCCCACAAGCATGAGGCTGGCCCACAGCAAGGCTTTGCCTGCAGAAAGGCCTCACCGTGGCCAGCGCTGGGGGAAGCGTGGGAGATGCCTTGGGCACCCTCCCCACAGGTGGGCGTGGCTCTGTTCTGAAGGAGGGCCCAGGGCGGGGTTCTGGCCCTGAGGTGTGACCGTCCCCAGGGTGGGCTTCCAGCTCTGCCGCTGAACTCGGGTAGGGGAGTCGCCCACTTCTCTGCAGGGTGGTGAAGTTCTCTGAATAATGGGAGCCGTTCTCAGCGTGCACCTTGGAAAGTCCGCTCAGGCTTTGAGGGTTAGGTGTGGCTGAGGCAGATAACCTCACCTTGTTGCTTTTTGTCCTTCACACGGGGAGATATTTAGAAAACACGTTTGGCTCTGACTGGGGAAGCAGTGCTGTGCCACACCGTGTTTCACAAGCCATGTTTCCTTAGGGTTCAAAGAAGGTGGCAAGAGGAAGAAGCAGAAGCAGAGAGAGGAGTCGAAGAAGAAGAAGTCGACCAAAGGCAATCACTAGACCGGACTCACAGGCGCGCTGCCCCCAGAGCTGGCGCTCCACCATGCTCGGCGCGGCCGTGTGCACGCGCTAGGTAGCAGCGTGGGGTCAGGACTGTCTGGTGGCCACACTCACTCGGCAGGATTATGCAATCACCGATCAGTCAGAGCAGGGGTCAGGAGGCGGGGCTGATGGCACGGGTGGCGGGCACGGACACTGGGATGGGGACGCGGCCGCGGCTCTCCCTCTGCTTCTCCCAGCACTCAATCTGCTAGCGTTTTCCTCTAGAGCTTCCGGATCCTCTTCATTCTTTTCGGCCACGCAACCACTCCGCATGCTGCTGGGGTATTTGTAGCATTAGGAGAACAGCAGGGCAGATAGCTGAGTGGCTTTCACTAAACGACGCGCTTTCCTGTGACGGTGTTGTGTTTGGAATTGGAGGGTAATTCAGTAGAGTGTGACTTAGAGAATGCCCTAAGTGACGCATTGAATCCTGGCCGCCAGGACACCTTTTCCTCAGGGCAGTCTGGCCACACGAACAGAGTCATGAATCACACCACATGTAAAATCATTCCTTCTGTTTCATCTTTTAATTTTCATCCTCTGCAGGTAGTCCAAATTCAACTTCATATATCATGTAGGTTTTGCTAGATTCCATATTTTTTTTTTCTGCGATCCATAATTCTTTTTAGCCAAAGGTTTTTGCTCAGCAGCACCCTCCCTAGCGTTCCTGGGTCAGGGCCATTCTGGGGAAAACGGCGGGTCATTACACACACGCAAAACACCCAGAGATGGCACCAGGAGGTTGAGCCAGTGTTCAGTTCGCGAGCACTGACACCTTGCAAAGTCATCGCACTCTGACTAGATGCTGCCCACTGCCGGCAGCCCATTCATTTGCATCGTGTACTGCTGCTTCACTTTTTATTGTTACTGAGCACGGAGCGGAATTCCGGGGTTGCCTTACCTTCTTCCCTGCACGCCCCCCCTACTGTCCTTCCCTTTCCCATGAGGACCTGCTGTTCCTGTCGCTTTTCCTTTGTCCTCTGGGACTTGCGGGCGCTGTGAGAAGCTTGGATGTGATGTAAAGATGCCAGCAGTTTTAATCTAGTGATGTGTAAAGACGCCAGCAGTTTTAATCTAGTGATGTTGAAGCCGGGAATTTTTTGGCGCAATCCATGTAGCAGTGACCTAGGCTTGGGAGCCAGAAACAAGCGCGATCTGTGATTTTATTTAACACAACTGTTGCCCAGGAGTTGGCTTTGTTTATTTGGTTTTGGTGGGGAGTGGAGTGGTATTTGATGCTTTCTGCGGACAATGTAACTCTCAACGCATCATGTATCTTAAGTGCCACCTACGTAAATAAAACATGAGCATATTGAATACAGCTCGCCTGCCGTCCTCTGTAAGCGCCAGTAAGTTGCACTGTTAAGATGAATTAAAAATAAAAGCAATTCTTCAACATTACCATTATGAAGGATAAAGTGGCGTTTTGCAGGCAAAAGTCTTGTTTCTGAAATGCATCACTGTAAGGTGAAGGTGTGACAATCCCAGCACTTTGGGAGGCCAAGGTGGGCAGATCACCTGAGGTCAGGAGTTCAAGACCAGCCTGGCCAACGTGGCGGAACCACATCTTTACTAAAAGTACAAAAAATTAGCTGGGTGTGGTGGTGGGTGCCTATAATCCTAGCTACTTAGGAGGTTGAGGCAGGAAAATTGCTTGAACCTGGGAGGCGGAGATTGCAGTGAACTGAGATTGGGCCATTGCACTCCAGCCTGGTTGACAGAGCAAGACTCCAAAAAAAAAGAAGCTAACACTCACACGACAAACTCCCGGCCAGGCCACGCACACGACAAGCTCTCGGCAAAGTGGTGAGAGCCCCTCTTCACACAGCCTGGCCGCCGGGTCAGCTCTGTTACAGGCTGGTCCTCTTGTCACTGCGTCATCCCATGAGAGGGAGAGACCCCGACGCCAGGAGGAGGAGGGAGCTGGTGTCCATGGAGCCAGCAGGTGCCCGGTCGGCAGGTAGGTTATCCGCTTCTCAGGTGAGGAGGGGTGCTGGGGTCTACCTGACCCCTGTGCCCAGCGACCCACACCCCTAGAGTGTGCTTCCGGAGTCCCACTGTGCAGACAGAGCCCACAGCTGCTTATGCCAACATCGGCTGGGAGAGTAGGGGAGGGGAACCCAGCCCCTGGGTGCGCTTGGCAGCTGCTGAGATGATGATAAGGGGGAGTGTGTGGTACCTGTCATCATCACGTTTGTGCTGTTCCGAGCACTGGTGGGCCCTGCAGGGGGTGGGGAAGGCAGCAAGGTGGTGGTGGGTGGGAGGCAGGTGGGCTGCGGAGGGTGCAGCAGGGCTGGGGTGGGGGAGTCCTGGGGGTGTCAGGACCACAGTGGGGCCTCCTGGCCACCCCACCACCAACCCTGGGGCCACCCTGTACGCTGCTCACCTTTGTCAGGGGTACGAAGGGCTGCAGAACCACTTTCCATAAGTAAATACATGGAAACATTCTGAAAGGTCCACACTCTAACCCTAACCGGGGGCCCATCTGCCTTTCCCTGTGTGGGTTGCACAGCTGGGAACAGAATCAGAGCCAGTAGGTGGCGCTGTCCCCAGGGAGAGCTCTCTGCTCTTTTGTTCAGAGCCCTGGAAAATTGGGACCAGACGTGAATAATGGCACCTGTGTTAAACACATTGCCTTTTTTTTTTTTTTTTTTTTTTTTGCGGGGGGTGGGGTTTGTGTTTTTTGAGATGGAGTCTTGCTCTGTCACCCAGGCAGAGTGCAATGGTGTGATCTCAGTTCACTGCAACCTCTACCTCCCAGGTTCAAGTGACTCTCCTGCCTCAGCCTCCTGAGCAGCTGGGATTATAGGCACCCGCCACCACACCTGGCTAATGTTTTTGTATTTTTAGTAGAGACAGGGTTTCATCATGTTGGCCCAGGGTGGTCTTGAACACCTGGCCTCAAGTGATCCACCTGCCTCAGCCTCCCAAAGTGCTGAGATTACAGGCATGAGCCACCACACCCGTCTCTTGTTTTGCCTTTGCCAAAATTAAGTTTTGTTTTGAGAACTGTCTGGAAGGAAGCCTGGGATTCATTTGCATGGACACCACACGTGTGGTTTCCACTATCCCCGTCCTGACTGCCCTGGAAGTCGCTGTGTGGGGTGCCTGGCACTGCCCATGTGTCCTCCTTAGCCCTGGCACTGCTTGGCAGGTACCACCATGAGCACATGCCTTGGTCATGCTCTTTCCCAGGTGACCCAGCCGCTGTGCCCAGTGCCTGATGCTCCCTGGTGCCTGTGGTGGCAGCCTGGGGCTGTGGTGCCGGAGGAGTCTGTGCAGGGCCACCATGAGCTCTTCCCTCAGCACCCAGCTGTCTCCAGGTGGGGGGTGGGTAGTGGCTGACCACCCACCCTCCGCCAGCCACCTGTGCCCTCCAAGGGGGACGCACCTCTGTCACGGCACTTTCTCCCAGACCTACAGCATTGAGCAAATGGACAGACCAGCAGCGAGCCAGGCTGACAGCCAGGGCGGGACCGTTTGGATCCCAGACCTGGAAATCGCTGAGCCTCTT
The DNA here is from genome assembly GCA_963573385.1 of Cacajao melanocephalus. Lineage (NCBI taxonomy): Eukaryota > Metazoa > Chordata > Mammalia > Primates > Pitheciidae > Cacajao > Cacajao melanocephalus. The sequence goes on from CAUYLG010031983.1 coordinate 193,438, forward strand.
CTGTCCAAGTCCCACTGAAGGTGAAATGATACCAGCACATTTCTGCTCCCCCGCATGTCTCCCTGGGTGTGACATTGGCTGGGAGGGGTCTGCCCTGAGGACTCTGCCCCGAGGACTTGGCGAGGCTGAGCACTTGGGCAGCAGGGACCTGGGTGTTGGGAGGGCGGTGGCCTAGAGGATCCCGTACCCAGTGGTGGGAAAGAGGTTTAGCTGCAGCGGTGCCTGGGCAGCACGTGGAGGGACTGGGGCCCAGAAGGCTGTGTGTGGCCACTTCTTTGGAGAGGAGGCCGGGGCTGGCTGCCTGTGCCCCGCCGTCTCAGTGGTGGGCAGGGATCTGGGTGGGACTGGAGCTGGAGCTGGAGGTGATCATGGCTCATCTCTGCTCCTTGCCTAGTGCCAGTGGGGACAGCATTGGGATTTCTAGAGAATTTCGTGTTTTCTTTAACCTGGTTTTTGTAGTTTTTATGAACTGAAGAAGAGGCTGAGAGGAGATGCCTTTTGGCACGGGTCTGGCACCTTCTGGGAGTTGGTCTTGTAGGCAGGTGCCAGCCTCAGCAGGTGTGGACTGGGGTGCCGGCCCACTCCTTGGCCTGCAGAGTCCATGGCTCAGCCCCGCACAGCTCCTCCGCCCTCGCCCACCCCCAGCAAAGCCCCTTTGGTCTCGGCCTGCTTTCCCCAGAGCCTGCTTCTGGGTGGGCCCTCACCGCGTGGGTGCCGTGGGCAGCCCGTGGTTGCTGTCCTGGCGAAGGCGGCCCTGGGGCCCCTCACTCCTCTCTTTCCTCTTCCAGTGCCTCATCCAGGCTGATTCAAGCAAGGTCGCTGACGGTGGAGGCTGGAGGCCTCAGCACAGGGTGTAGCCTCCCCCCAGACCCCGAGGTTCAGAGACCCCCAGCTCCCACCCCTGGGGGCTTACTGAGAGGAGTGTTTGGGAATCTGGGCCCTATCACTCCATCCCCCACCTCCCTCACCCCCACTGAAGCCTGGCTGAAAACGTGCGTCGTCTGGGCCAGTGTGAACCACCTATGGGTGTCAGCGGCAGTGGAGTGGGGCCTGGGCCTCACCCTGCAGCCAGAGACTCCACCTGCAGTGGCTGCAGGCTTGTCTCACTGCTGTGCCCAGCACGGCCTCACCCTGCATGATGGAGCCATTCACATCCAGACCTGGGCTCTGCCTGGAGGCCTGGGCTCTGCGTGGAGGCTGCCAAGGACTTAGACTTTGGAGAAGGGGTGACGAGGAATGAATGAAGGGATGGCCGTGTGTGGGAGAAGAGGCTTCCGTCTGGGCAGCCCTGGGCTTGGAGGCTTTGGAGGTGACCCTGTGTCATCTATGCCAACACTTGGCTGCTTAAAATTAAAAAAAAAATCCTGGTAAACAACACGTAACATAAGCCTTATCATCCTGTTTCTAAGTGCATGGTTCAGGGGCACGGAACACATCTGCACTGCAGAGCGGCCCCATCACCACCGCCTCCAGGCCGCTTGTCTCCCCACACCAAAGCTCCCTCCCGATTCCCGCCGACTCCTCACTCCTCCCAGCCCCCAGGGCCCCCTTCTACTTCCTGTCTCTATGAGCCTGAGACTCCGGGGACCTCTTGGGAGTGGAATCAGGCAGGATCCATTCCTGTCTGTGTGGTCAATTTCACTCTGCACGACATCCTTCAGGCTCCTCTGGGTGGGGTGTTAAAGTCTCCCACTATTATTGTGTGGGAGTCTAAGTCTCTTTGTAAGTCATTAAGAACTTGCTTTTTGTATCTGGGTGCTCCTGTATTGGGTGCGTATATATTTAGGATCATTAGCTCTTCTTGTTGCATTGATCCTTTTACCATTATGTAATGTCCTTCTTTGTCTCTTCTGATCTGTATTGGTTTGAAGTCTATTATATCAGAGATGAGAATTGCAACTCCTGCTTTTTTTTGCTCTCCATTTGCTTGGTAAATCTTCCTCCGTCCCTCTATTTTGAGCCTGTGTGTATCCTTGCATGTGAGATGGGTTTCCTGGATACAGCACACCGATGGGTTTTGGCTTTTTATCCAATTTGCCAGTCTGTGTCTTTTGATTGGGGC